>PISX010025147.1:0-26599 GCA_004024625.1 Mellivora capensis
AAAAAAAAGTGTAACAAACCCAGGTGTCCATCAAGTGGTGAATGGATAAGCAAACTTCACTACAATCATACCATGGAATACCACTTAGCAACAAAACAAGCAAATTATTGATATATGCAACAATATGGATGAATCCTGAATGCATTACACTATTTGAAAGAAGCCAGAGTCAAACGGTTTTATACTTGACAGCTCTCTTTATGTGTTTGGAAAAGGCAAAACTATTGTGATAGAAAAGAGATCAGACTATCAGGGATCGGTGCTGGGGCTGTATACAGAGGAGAAGCACACAATCATTTTGGGGGTTGAAGGAATTGTTCCATATCTTTTTTTTTTTTAATTTGACAGATAGAGACCACAAGTAGGCAGAGAGGCAGGCAGAGAGAGAGGAGGAAGCAGGCTCCCCGCTGAGCAGAGAGCCCTATGCAGGGCTCGATCCCAGGACCCTGGGATCATGGCCTGTGCCGAAGGCAGAGGCTTTAACCCACTGAGCCACCCAGGCGCCCCAATTGTTCCATATCTTGATTGCAGTGATGGTTACACAGCTCCATGCATTTGTCAAAACTCATAGAACTACATCAAAAAGAACTAATTTCAGTATTTGTAAAATAAAAATGAGTTATAAAAGAGCTTTAAGGCAAAAAAGCAATATTAGACATAAAGATGGTCACGTCAAAATGATAAAAGTTCAATTTATCAGAAAGGTTGACTAATTTCTAAATTTGTATTTACTTAATACCCATTCACAAAACATAATAAAAGAGCATTGGACAGAATCATAGGAGAAATAACCAATCTACAATTATCCTGAAAGATTAAAAAAAACCCATCTCTCAATAATTTAGAGGAAGTAGCAAAATAATTGCTAATGATGAAGAAGATTAGAACATCATGAGTAATAAAAAAGAACTAATGTAAATATTTAGAACACTGTTTCTGATAACTTCAGAATGAAAAAATTTTTTTGAGTGCACATACTATATTTTTAAAAGTTGACAATGTTCTGGGCCACAAGTGAAAAAATTTTGAAGTATTGAATCATCCAATGTTTATTTTTTTTAAACAAAATACCAGTAGGCTAGAAATCAATTATAAAAATATATAACAAAATAATCTCCATAAACTTGGAAATTAAGAAATATACCATTAAATTACCATGAATCCCAAAAGAAATAATAACAGAAATTTTGAAATATTTTGAATTAGACAATAAGAAAAATATTACATTTCAAAACGCATTGTTACAGCTAAAATAGTACTTAGTGGGACATTCACAATTCTTTTTTTTTTTTTAAGATTTTATTTTTAAGCAATCTCTACGCCCACCATGGGACTTGAACTCACAACCCTGAGATCAAGAGTTGCATGCTCCACCAACTGAGCCAGCCAGGCGCCCTTACAATACTTAATAGTTACACTATAAAAGAAAAAAGTGTGAAAATAAATGAGCTAAGCATCCATCTTGACTATTAGAAAAGAATGATAAAATGAACTTTAAAAAATGAAAAAGAAGGATTAGTTATGATGAAAGAAGATTACTGGAATGAAAAGAAGATTACTGGAATCCACAGCAGAGAGGTTTGATATGGCCAGAAATTGTTCCCCCCAAAAAGATTAATAAATTTGACAAAACTTTGGTGAGAATGATTGAGGAATAAAAATGGTACAAAAATGCAGAACTAGAAGGGAAACATAACTTAGGTAGTATAAAAATTAACAATATAATAATAATATGTTATGAACAATGTTATGCCAAATACTCAGGTGACATGGACAAATTCTTAGGAAAAAAACAACTTATCAAAACTAAGTTTGGGTTCTAAAACAGAATTGTGGTTATAGTTGCACAACTCTGCAAATGTACTAAAGTATTAAATTATATACTTAAGGGCTTGAATTTGATGCCACATAAACTATACCTCAATAATATTTAAGATGAAAACTGTGGGCGCCTGGGTGGCTCAGTGGGTTAAGCCTCTGCCTTCGGCTCAGGTCATGATCCCAGAGTCCTGGGATCCAGCCCCGCATCGGGCTCTCTGCTCAGCAGGGAGCCTGCTTCTCCCTCTCCCTCTCTGTGCCTGATGCTCTACCTACTTGTGATCTTTCTCTCTCTCTCTCTCTCTCAAATAAATAAATAAAATCTTAAAAAAAAAAAGATGAAAACTGGCTCTGGAAGAGAAAGCAAACCTGAACATTTGTGTAAAGGATTGGAACAATTGAATTAGTAGTTAAAATTTTTCCTATGAACAAAATCCCAGGCCCAGAGAGCTTCACTGAAAAATTCAATTCAATATTCAAGGAAGAAATAATTGTAGTCTTACACAAACTTTTTAGAAAATAGAGTTTCTTTCTAATTCATTTCTGAAGCTGTCATAATCTGGATATCAAAATCTGATAAGTATGCAAATAGAAAATCATAGGCCAATCTCACACAGGTACAAAAATTCTAAACAAAATATTAACAAATAGAATCTAGAAGTGTATAGAAAGGATAATATATTAGCACCAAGTTGGTTTATTCTGGGAAACTAGGGTTGGATAAATACTAGAGAAAAATTTATGTAAATCACCATAGTAACAGATTAAAGAAGAAACATTTGTGATCATTTCAAAAGATGGAGAAAAGGCATTTTATTAAATTTGGTGTCCATTTCATGACAAAATTCATAACCAAATAGGAATAGAAGGATATATATATTTTTAATTTTATAAAAGCTATCTATAAAACAAAACACAATGGAACAAAACCAACAAATAAAAAAATAGACAATTATCATATGGTTTCACTCATATGTGGAACATAAGGAATAGCATGGAGGACCACAGGGGAAGGAGAGAGAACTGAATGGGAAGAAATCAGAGGGGGAGACAAACCATGAGAGTCTCTGGACTCCGGGAAACAAACTGAGGGTTACAGAAGGGTGGGGACTTGGGGGGATGGGGTAACTGAGTGGTGGATATTAAGGAGGGTGCACATTGAGGTAAGCACTAGTTGTTATACATAACTAATGAATCACTGAACATTACAACAAGAACTTATGATGTACTATGTGCTGGCTAACTGAACATAATAAAAAAATTTTAAAAAATGAAGATGATACACACACACACACACACACACACAATGGAATATTACTCAGCCATCAGCAAGGATGAATACTTAACCATTTACATTGATGTGGATTGAACTGGTGGGTATTATGCTGAATGAAATAAGTCAAATAGAGAAAGACAATTATTATATGGTTTCACTCATTTGTGAAGTATAAGAAACAGTGCAGAGGATCATAGGGGAAGGGAGGGAACACTGAATGGGAGGTCATCAGAGAGGGAGACAAACCATGAGAGACTCTTAACTATGGGAAACAAACTGAGGGTTGCTGGAGGGGAGGTTGGTGGGGAGATGGGGTAATTGGGTGATGGACATTAAGTAGGACACATGATGTGATGAACACTGGGTGTTATACACAACTGATAAATTATTGAACACTAAATCTGAAACTAATGATGTACTATATATTGGCTAATTGAATTTAAATAAAAAATTAAAAAAAAAACAAATAAAAAGCAAATCCTCAGCAAGCTAAACACTTTCTTTCTGAGATGGGGAACAATATAAGGATCCACTATCACTGCTCTGTTCAACATTATACTAGAAGTGTTAATCAGCACATTAGTGCAAGAAAACAAGATAAAGAGGAGAAAAAACTTCCATCATTTTACATGTTACACATGTAAATGTGTACACACAATTACATGTGTAAATTACATGATTGTTGTATACATAAAAATTCCATAGGAAATCACAGACTTGTACCCTGAAACAAATAATACATTATATGTTAATTTAAAAAAATCTGTAGGAATTTACAGTTCAAAGATTAACATCAATGAATGTTTAGGCAATTGACTGGATACAAACATCAGTTACATTTTTATATTACTAGTCACACAGAAAATGAAAAATAGGGACGCCTGGGTGGCTCAGTTGGTTAGACGACTGCCTTCGGCTCAGGTCATGATCCCGGAGACCCCGGATCGAGTCCCGCATCGGGCTCCCAGCTCCACGGGGAGTCTGCTTCTCCCTCTGACCTTCTCCTCGCTCATGCTCTCTCACTGCCTCTCTCTCAAATAAATAAATAAAATCTTTAAAAAAAAAAAAGAAAATGAAAAATATTTAAGTATGATTTTATAATATAAAAAAATGAAGTACATAAAAATACCTGCACAATGATTTTACCAAAATAGAGATCTTTAGCATGAGATATTAAAGCATACCTAAATAAGTGGAGAAATACACCATACTTGTAGTTTGTAAGACTCAATATTATAAAATATCATTTCTGCTCAAGTTTATGAGTAGACTCAATGCAATCTAAACAAAATTTTGGTGGAAGCCAATTCCACAATGTGTATGGAAACACAAGAGCCAAGAAGAGTCAAGGTGCTCAGAAAGAGAAACATGGTTGAAGCAATTATTTTACAAGTTATCAAGAATAATTGTAACGCTGTAATAATTAAAACAGTGTAGTATTGGAGTACAAATAGGCAGATCATTGGAACTGAATAGATATCAAGAAACATTCAGGATACTTTATATGTTCTAGAGTTGGCTCTGCACAGTAGGAGAGAAAGAATGGTATTTTCAGTGTTAGGACAGGTAGATACCATTTGGGGAAAAAAAAGAAGATGGATTCCTATCTAATGTTATTTACAATAAAACATTCCAGGTGGAAAAATTTTTTTTAAATGAAAGGGAAATGGGCACCAGGGAGGCTCAGTTGGTTGGGCATCTGCCTTTAGCTCAGGTTGGTCCTGATCCCAGAGTCCTGGGATGGAGCCCTGAGTCAGGCTCCCTTCTCAGAGCAGGGAGTCTGCTTCTCCCTCACCCTTTGCCCCTCCCCACTCCTCAGCTTGTGATCTCTCACACTCTCTCTCTCTTGTTCTCACTCTATTTCAAATAAATAAATAAAATCTTTTAAAAAATGAAAGGAAAGAAGTTAGGAGATAATAGATAATATAGAACATTTTAATAATCTGGGAGTGGGAAAGTATTTTTTACATAGGACACACAAATTTCCTGACCTTATGGGGAGGAAAAGACCATATATTTGACTACATAAACATTAAGCATTTCTATTTATTAGGACTTCATAAAGGCTCTTTTTAAAAAGACACAGAAAAGAAATATTTGTTGCAACCATTCAATTTACAAAGATAGATATCCAGAACATAAAAAGAACCTTTGTAAATCAGTAAGAAAAAAAAAACAGCCTTCCCCAAATGGTTAAATCCTTGAATAAAGGGAAATTCAAAAGCTCAATGAATATTTAAAAAAATATTCAACTTTTGGTATTCAGAGAAATGGAAATTTAAACAACTGTGAGATACTAAAATACATTTACCAGTTGGGAATTATGGGAGAATTTAAAATGGGAGAATAATGATGGGATCAGTGCCCCCACATTATTCAAGGGTCAACTGTAGACACAAAAATCCTCAACCCAAAAATAGGCAATTGTCGGGCACCTGGGTGGCACAGTTGGTTGAGTGACCAACTCTTGGTATGGGCTCAGGTCAGATCTTGGGTCATGAGATCTAGCTATGCACTGGGCTCTGTGCTTTGCATGGAGTCTGCTTGAGATTCCCTCTCCCTCTCCTGCTCATGCTCTCTCTCTCTCTCTCTAAAATAAGTAAATCTATAAAAAGGTTAGGAAATCGAATCCAGCAATATATGAAAAGATTTCACATTGTGACCAAGTGGGATTTACCCCTGGAATGCAAGGTTGGCTTAACATTCAGAAATCAGTACAACATTCAAAAAATTAGTGCAATACACAACACCAATTGAATATAGGACAATAACCATACCATCATGTGAATACATGCAGAAGAAATGTTTGAAAAAATCTTAACACTCCATCATGATGAAAACACTCAACAAACCAGGAAAAGAAAGAAAATTCCTCAGTATGATAAAGGCTATCTATAATAAACCCGCAGCTAACATTATGCTCAATGTGAAAGCTTTTCCTCCAAGATCAGGAACAAAACAAGGATGTCTGCTCTCACCACTTTATTCAACATTGTATGGGAGGTTCTGACCAGAGGGATTAGGCAAGAAAATGAAGTAAAAGTCATCTGGATTGGAAAGGAAGAAGTGGGGCACCTGGGTGGCTCAGTAGGTTGGGAGTCTGCCTTCAACTCAGGTCATGACCCTGGAGTACCAGGATCAAGCCCTGCATCAGGGTCCCCACTCTTTCAGGTGTCTACTTCTCTCTCTGACCCTCCCTCCTCTCATGATCTTTCTCTCTCAAATAAATAGATAAAATCTTTAAAGAAAGGGAAGAAGTAAAATTATCACTATTTGCAGATGACATGATCTTATATATAGAAAATAGTAAGGAATCTACTAATCCACTAATAAATGAGTTCTGTGATGTTGCAGGATATAAGATCCATGCACAATGGTTATTTATATTTCTATACAGTAGCAATAAACCAAAATGAAATTAAGAAAGCAATTCTAGGGGCACCTGGGTGGCTAAGTTGTTAAGCATCTGCCTTCGGCTCAGATCATGATCCTGGGGTACTGGGATAGAGCCCTGCATTGGGCTCCCTGCTTGGTGGGAAGCCTGCTTCTCCCTCTCCCACTCCCCATGTTTGTGACCCCCTCTTGTTGTGTGTGTCTCTCTCAAATAAATAAAATCTTTAAAAAAAGTAAAAAAAAAAGAAAATAATTCTATTTGTAAAGGCACCAAAAAGAATAAATACTTAAGACTAAATTAACAAATATAGTGTAAGATGTATAAACTAAAAATTACAGAATATTGTTGAAAGAAATTAAAGACCCAAATAAATAAGACTTTCTATGTTTATGATTGGAAAGACTTACTATTGTTAAGGTGAAAATACTCCCTAAATTGATACATATATTCAGTGTAATCACTATCAAAATTCCAGTTGGCTTTGTAGAGATTGGCAAGCTGATCCTAAATGCAAGGGATCCATGATAGCCAAAGTAATTTTGAAAAAGAAGGACAAAGCTGGGGGACTCATACATCCTAGTTCAAAATTTACTACAAAGCTGCAGTTATTAAGACAGTGTGATATTGATATAAGGATATACATGCAGATTAATGGAATAAATTAAGAGCAGTCTACAAATAAGCTCTCACATTTTCAGTTAATTGATTTTTGACAAAAGTGTCAAGACAATTCAATGGGAAAAGGATTGTCATTTCAACCAGTGGTATTAGGACAACTGGATATCTACATGCAAATAGATAGTCACATGGAATAAAATTGTATTCATATCTCACACCATATATAAAAATTAATTCAAAATAGATAAAAAAATCTAAATGTAAGTACCGAAATAATAAAAATTTTAGAAAATATAGATGTAAATTTATATGGCCTTGGATAACAGTTTCTTAAATACAACACAAAAAACCATAAGCAATAAAAGAAAACATAGGTAAACTTGACACTAAATTTAAAACATTTGGGGCACCTGGGTGACTCAGTTGTGTAAGCATCTGCCTTCTGCTCAGGTCATGATCCTAGGGTCCTGGGATTGAGGTCAAGTTGGGCTCCCTGCTAAGCAGGGAGTTGAGCCTGCTTCTCTCCCTCTGCCTGCTGCTCCCCCTGCATGTGCTCTTTCTTTTTCTCTGTCAAATAAATAAATAAACAAATAAATAAAAATCTTAAAAAGAAACAAAAGCAAAAGCAAACCAAATATTTGTAGGCACTGGGGTGGCTCAGTCAGTTAAGTGTTTGTCTTTAGCTCCCAGGGTCTTGGGATCAAGTCCTGCATTGGGCTCCTTGCTCAGCGGGGACCCTGCTTCTCCCTCTGCCTGCCACTCCCCCTGCTTATGCACACACTCTCTCTCTGATAAATAAATAAATAAATAAATAAAATATTTTTTTAAAAAAGAAAGTGAAAAGACAACCATAGTATGGGAGAACATTTTTGCAAATCGTGTATCTGGTAAGGGAGATATATCTCTCTTACAATTTAGTAATAAAAAGACAAATAACCCAATTAAAAAATGGTCAAGGGAACTGAAAAAACACTTCTCTAAAGATATACAAATGACCAATAAGCACATGAAAGCTCAACCTCTTCAACCATCAGGGAAATGGAACTCAAAACTATAAGGAGATCCCAAATCACATCCACCTGAATGGTTATTATTAAAAAAAAAAAAAAGACCGAGGGGCCCCTGGGTGGCTCAGTTGTTAAGCGTCTGCCTTGGACTCATGTCATGATCCCAACGTCCTGGCATGATCAAGCCCCATGTCTGACTCCCAGCTCGGTGGGGAGGCTGCTTCTCCCTCTCCATCTGCCTCTTGCCCTGCTCATGCTCTCTCTCTCAAATAAATAAATAAAATCTTTCAAAAAAAAAAAAAAAAAGACCAGTAATGATGTGTTGGAGAGGATGTGGAGAAACTGGAACCATCATGCATTGGTGGTGAGAATGTAAAATGGTGCAGTCACTTTGGAAAACAGACTGGCATTTCCTCAAATGGTTAAACATAGAGCTACCATGTGATCAGGATCTCCACTCCCAGGTATATAATCAAGGGAAATGAAAACACATGGTCACACAAAGTCTTGTACATGAATGTTCCATAGTAGCATGTTCATAATAGCCCCAAAGAGAAAGAACCCCAATGTCCATCAACTGATTAATAGCTAAATAACATATGGTATTTGCATATAATGGGATATTATTTGGAATAAAAATGAGATACTAATTCATGCTACAATATGGATGAACTTTGAGGAATTATGCCAAGTGCCACAAAGATCCACATATTGTATGATTCCAGTTACCTGAAATGTCTGGAGCAGGTTAATCTCTAGAGACTGAAAGTAGACTGATGGGCTGGGGCTGGAAGTTTGAGCAATGATGTCTAAGGGGTGCAGGGTTTTTATTTTTGTGGTAACTAAAAGGTCCTAGAAAACTTTAAAATATTGATTCTTCACTTTTCAGCTTATTGAGGTATAACTGATGAATAAAATTATAAGATATTTTAAGTGTACCTTTTAATGGCTTGATATATGTATTTTAAAAATGTTCCAAAAATTGATTATGATGAGGGAAGCACAACTCTGTGAATGTACTAAAACCCATCAAATTGTACACTTTGAAAGTGAATTGTGTGGTATGTGAATTACATCTCAACAAAGCTGTTTCAAAAAGACTCTGACAATACCAAGTATTAAGGAGCATATAGAGAAATTGTAACTCTTAGGCGCTGTTGCTGGGGGTGAAAATTAGTATAACCTCTTTGGAAAGAATGTTTGACTATAACTAGTAGTTGAAGACATGCATCCTCATGACTCAGCAATTTTACTGCTCAGTATACCCCAGGGAAACTTGCACATTTACCAAGATGCATTTACAAGAATACCAGGATTGCTTGTAATTAACAACCCTAATGCCCATCATCAGTAGAATGTGTAATTACAGTATAGTCATATAATGGAAGACTATCAAGAAAGAAAAGAAAGATCTAAAACTGTTCTCAGTTTTAAAAAGAAAATAAAAGTAAAATAGTTCTTAGCAAACATAGATAAATCCTAAAAATCCTAATGTTGAGGGAAAGAATCAAAACACAATAAAACACAGAAATACAGACAGTCCATTTACATAAAGTCCATTTGCCTAAAGTTCAAAACCAGCCCAAACTAAAGTTTAGTATTTAGGAGTATATCCATAGATGGTAGAACGTAAAGAAATGGGAGAAAGCGATCATCTCAAAAGTCCGGATAGTGTTTACCCTCCCTTTATGGGGAAGGGACATAAGGAGGTTCGGGGACCCTGGAAGCATTCTCCCTTAACCTGGTATGAGTACATAGCTATGCTCTTTACCACTGTTCCTTAAACTGTGTATTTATATTTTTAATCTTTTTCTGTATGTAACAATACATAATAAAAAAGGACCAAAGAAAAGTTTGAAGCAAGTTTTGGAATGAATACAGGGAACACTGTGTTAATATTTTAAACCTATTTTTATTTATTATTTATAGGTATTTGGAGTGAGGTGAGAGAATTATATGCGTCTACCTATAATACTGCCTTCCTGACCCAGAACTTGATATATGGCATTATAAACAAAAGAACTCATTGCCTGGAGTGCCTGGAGTGGGTCTATATGCTGAGGTTCAGGAGGGGTTTAGATGAATTGATGGAAGAGAGATCTCAAATGGTGATACATAGGATAAATTCCTAACCTTTTGAAGCAGATGTCAAAGAGGGTAATTGGATTCCCTTCAACACGTTTCTTGTTGCTGCTGTCAGATAGAAAGCTAGACCAGATCGATGAAGGGGCTGACCCGGGAAGGCAAATCTCATCTTCTTCTGTAACTACAGAAGATACAATACTTCCCCAGAGGATCACAGCCATGTCAGTTGCCCAGAAGGAAGGTTGCAGCTCATCAACAAGAATTTGCCATATAATCTGGGACTAGAGGAAATTCTTGGTCCTTGTTTTCAAAGAATTTACAATCCGGGGAGACCAAACTGACACCTGAATGGAAACTTTAAATTTTCAATTATTGGTTTTGATTATAAATGTATTGAGGAAAAATATCTGCAGATACTATGCCAGAAAAATTTACAAATCATTAAGAAAAATACAACAACCCAATAGAAAAATATGCAAAGGACCAGTGTAGGCAGTTCACAGAAAAGGAAATTCAAACAGCAATAAGCATATGAAAAGCTGCTCACCTTCCCTCATAATTAAAGAGCTGTACACCGAAGCTTTTCCTTATCATCTATCAGATTGGCCAATATTTACTGGTTAGAAAATAGCTGGTGTTGGTGAGGATGTAGGGAAATAAATCATGTTTGCTGCTGGTAGAAATATAAATTAGTATTTACTGAGTAAATACTAAATAAATAAATAATATAAAGTACGCAAATATACAAATATAAATACTAAATAAATAAAAATATTAAATAATTAGTATTTTTGGCATTTTATTTATGTTTATTTATTTATTTTTAAGATTTTATTTATTTATTTGACAGACAGAGGTCACAAGCAGGCAGAGAGAGAGGAGGAAGCAGGCTTCCCACTGAGCAGAGAGCCCGATGTGGGGCTCGATCTCATGACCTGAGCCGAAGGCAGAGGCTTTAACCTACAGGCGTCCCTTTATTTATGTTTATTATACTTCAATGGAAGTATGTAAAAGTCAATAGTTAGTGTACCAGCTATAACCAATACAATATTTTAAAATTTAAATTCAATTAATTAACATGTAATGTATTACTTGTTTCAAGGTATAGGTCTGTGATTCATCAGTCTTATATAATACCCAGTGCTCTTTACAATACATACCCTCCCCAATGTTCATCACCAGTTACCCCATCTCTCTACCTCCCCCTCCACTGCAGCAGCCCTCAGCTTGTTTCCTGAGATTAAGAGTCTCTTATGGTTTATCTCCCTCTCTGATTTTGTCTTGTTTCATTTTTTCCTCTCTTCCTCTACAGTCTTCTTCCTTTTGCTTAAATTCCACATATCAGTGAAATCATATGATAATTGTCTTTCTCTGATTGACTTATTTCACTTAGCGTAATACCCTTTAGTTCTAACAACATCTTTGCAAATGGCAAGATTTCATTTTTTGATGGCTGCATAATATTCCATTGCATACATATACCACATCTTCTTTATTCACTCATCTGTTGATGGACATCTAGGCTCTTTCCATAGTATGGCTATTGTGGACATTTCTATAAACATTGGGGTGCACGTGTCCCTTCAGTTCACTACATATGTATCTTTGGGGTAAATACCCAATATTGCTTGGTTGTAGGGTAGCTCTATTTTCAACTTTTTGAGGAACCTCCATACTGTTTTCCAGAGTGACTGCACCAGCTTGCATTCCCACTGACAGTGTAGGAGGATTCCCCTTTCTCCACATCCTCACCAACATCTCTCATTTCCTGACTTGTTGATTTTAGCCATTCTGACTGGTGTGAGGTTGTATCTCGTCATGGTTTTGATTTGTATTTCCCTGATGCCAAGTGATGTTGAGCACTTTTTCATGTGTCTTTTGGGCATTTGTATATCTCCTTTGGAGAAATGTCTGTTCATGTCTTCTGCCCATTTCTTGATTGAATTATTTGTCCCTTGGTTTTTGAGTTTGATAAGTTCTTTATAGATTTTGGATATTAGCTCTTTATCTGACATGTCATTTGCAAATATCTTCTCCCATTCTGTCAGTTGTCTTTTGGTTTTGTTAACTGTCTCCTTTGCTGTGCAAAAGTTTTTTATCTTGATGAAGTCCCGATTGTTCATTTTTGCTTCTGTTTCCCTTGCCTTTGGAGACGTTTCTAGCAAGAAGTTGCTGTGGCCAAGGTCAAAGAGATTGCTGCCTGTGTTCTCCTCTAGGATTTTGATGGATTCCTGTCTCACATTTAGGTCTTTCATCCATTTTGAATCTATTTTTGGGTATGCTGTAAGGAAATGGTTTGGTTTCATTCTTCTGCATGTGGCTGTCTAATTTTCCCACCACCATTTGTTGAAGAGACTGTCTTTTTTCTATGGGATATTCTTTCTTGCTTTATCAAAGATTAGTTGACCACAGGCTTAAGGGTCCATTCCTGGGTTCTCTATTCTGTTTCATCGATCTATGTGTCTGTTTTTGTGCCACTACCATACTGTCTTGATGATTGCAGCTTTGTAATATAGCTTGAAATCTGGAATTGTGATGCCACCAGTTTTGGTTTTCTTTTTCAACATTCCTTTGGCTATTTGGGATCTTTTCTGTTCTGTACAAATTTAAGATTATTTCTTCCAGATCTGTGAAAAAAGTTGATGGTATTTTGATAGGGATTGCATTGAATGTGTTGACTGCTCTAGGTAGCATAGACATTTTCACAATATTTGTTCTTCCAATCCACAAGCATGGATTTATGTCTTCCTCAATTTCTTTCATGAGTATTCTATAGTTTTCTGAGTATAGACCCTTTGTCTCTTTAGTTAGGTTTATTCCTAGGTATCTTACAGTTTTGGGGAGTCCTAATTAGTATTACTAACTATTCAATCAATATTTACTCATCACTAATATTTATAAATTATACCAGTACAAACTTTTTAAAGAACAAGTTGGCAGTATCAACCAAAAACCTAACAAGACCACATACTTTTTAACGCAATAACTTGAGTACTTGGCATTTGGCTCTTGGATATTCTCTTAAATATATGGCAATGTAGACATAGCTAAGCAAGTAGTGACACTAACTGCTTCTAGGGAGGGGGAACTGGCAGGCTGGAGGTTGTGCGAAGTGTGGAACGGGATTACAGGAAAGAAGAGGAGACTTTTTACCCTATACCCTCTTGTACATTTGGATTTTGAACCATGTGAATGTGTTACTCTGTTTTAAAAAATAAGACTTAAAAGGGGGACCTTGAGACAAATTCAGTGTAACATTAGTTTAACAAAAAACTGAAAATTACCCAAATGTCCACCAGCAAGGGACTGGTTAAGTAAATATACATTTGGTGGACTACTACAGAGTGGTTTGAAATAGTGAGACAAAAATTATAGAAAATATCTCCCAGATACATGCAACAGAAGCAAGCTGTATATATGCATACATAAGGGTAATTCCATTGTCTGTATGTGTGTCTCCCCAAAAATCATTGGAGAGAACTTGGGTTGGGGAGGGAAATTTGTCTTTATTTTGCAATTTCTATAATGTGTGAAAAATTTTTTTTCTTTCTTTTATTTGTCAGAGAGAGGGAGAGAGAGCAAGCGAGCATAGGCAGACAGAGTGACAGGCGGAGGCAGAGGGAGAAGCAGGCTCCCTGCCGAGCAAGGAGCCCGATGACGTGGGACTCGATCCCAGGACTCTGGGATCATGACCTGAGCCGAAGGCAGCCGCTTAACCAACTGAGCCACCCAGGCGTCCCAATGTGTGAAAATTTTACTTTTGCTTTTTTAAAGTATGATTTTTAGTTCAAGACATTTTAATAAAGTCCTTCAGGAGATCATGGATCCAGCAATCACTTACTGACATTTGTTTTGTTCCAGACTCTGTGCTAGGCAGAAGAGATGAGACTTGAAAAGACGGCACCTTTGCTGGAAGAGCTCAGTCTAATTGGAGACCACAAAAGTATTTATAGGTAATTATAATACAGTGGAACAAGCCCTGCTGAGAAAGAGTGACTAATACTGTCTAGAGAGTCAAGGAAGAGCTGGATGTTAAGAATCTCTAAGAGTGTCCCAGCTGCAAAGGGAATGTTGCCCTAAGCCAGGCAAGTGATGATCAGAGTCCAGCCTGGGGCAGTAGTAATGAGGATGGAGAAGAGATGAGGGATTAGACAACTGTTTCAGTAGTGGAATTGACCCAACTTAGGTGATTCATGGGGTGTGGGTGGGGTTCTTTCCATGTGATTGGGTTAGAGATATCAACTGAATTTGGTACTAATTTCAGAGCAGCAGAAGCTGTTATTCATAGATTATGTTAAGTGTTGGAATGCAAGAAATGTACAGTAGGATTCCTACCCACAAAGAGTGTTACAATCTTGTTGATAAGAAAAATAATACTGGCTTCTATTGACTGTTGGTTTAATGCCCTTTTACTGACAACCACTCAATCTCTGCCACACAACATTTGTTAATGAACACCATCAAAACAGCTTCATCATGCAGCATTGCTACTGTGGAGTCACACTGTCTGACTTTCCCACTTTGGTTGTATGATCTTGAGTAAGTGATCCAACTGCTCTACAGCTCATTTTCTTTATTTGTGAAATAAGCATGATAGTAACACCCATGAATCAGACTTTTATAACAATTAAATGATCAAGAGATGTGCAGAGAGCTTAGCACAGTGCTTGATCCATATTTATGCTCAATACATATTATCCCTTATTGTTATTATGCTATATATAAAAACATATATAAATATTATTAATATTTAAATTAATTTAATAATTAATAATAAACAAATCAATATATTAAATATATAATATATAATAAAATATAATATAAAAATATATATGTTTATATATATTATATTATGTTATAAAAATTGTGGGAGTAGGAATTTAGATCCTCATCAGCAAAATTCCTCCTAGGTATTTTAAATTGTGAATATGCAGCAATGTTATCTGAGCTATGAAGATTAAATACATACATGCAGAATTTGAGAATAAAATCCACAATAAAATTGGTTTGACCCTCTTAAGAAACTGTATGTTTGGGCGCCTGGGTGGCTTAGTGGGTTAAGCCGCTGCCTTCGGCTCAGGTCATGATCTCAGGGTCCTGGGATCGAGTCCCACATGGGGCTCTCTGCTCAGCGGGGAGCCTATTTCTCTCTCTCTCTCTCTCTGCCTGCCTCTCTGCCTACTTGTGATCTCTGTCAAATAAATAAATAAAATCCTAAAAAAAAAGAAACTGTATGTTTGTTACTGTGATACATGGCAATTAGATATATACAGCAAGCTATTTGCATAAAAATAATTATTGTAAAGTAAATAAATTTCACTCCTTTTATAGACTGAATAATATTCCATTATATGTATATACTACATTTTGTTTATCCATTCACCTGTTGAAGGATATTTTTGTTGCTTCTACCCCGTGGCTGTTGTGAACAGTGCGGCTGTGAACATGGGTATGAAAATATCTCTTTGAGATCCCTTTGCAAATTCTTTTGGACATATAACCAGAGTTGGAATTGCTGGATCATATGGTAAATCTATTTTTAAATTTTGAGGTAGTACCATACTATTTTCCATAGTGGTTGCACCATTTTATAATTCTACCAGCGGTGCGCAAAGGTTCCAATTTCTCCAGACTCTTGCCAGTCTTGTTATTTCCTTTTTCTTTTTTCTCCTTCCATCCTTCCTTCCTTCCTTCCTTCCTTCCTTCCTTCCTTCTTTCCTTCCTTTCTTTCTTTTTTTGTGGTGGGGAGGTTTAAAAGTAGACTCCTTGCCCAGTGAGGAGCTGGAACTCAGAATCCTGAGATCAAGAACCCCATGTTCTACTGACTGAACCAGCCAGGTGCCCCTCTTTTTTTTTTTTTAATAGTAGTTATCCTAATGAGTGTAAGGTGATATCTCATTGTAGTTTGGTTTACATTTCTATGTTCATGAGAGATATTGAGCCTCTTTTCATGTGCTTGTTGGCTATTTGTATAGTTATCTTTGGAGAAATGTCTATTTAAGTCTTCTGCCTTATATTTAATTGCTTATTTGAATTTTTTGTTGTTAGTTGTAGGAGTTCTTTGTATATTCTGGATATTTATCCCTTATCAGATATATGATTTGCAAATATTTTCTCTCATTCTATAGGTTGCTTTTTCACTCTGTTGATGGTGTCCTTTGATGCACAAAAGTTGTAAAGTTTGATACAGTCTTTTTTGTCTATTTTTGGTTTGCTGCTTGTCTTTTCGATGCTATATCCAAGAAATTACTACCAAATCTAATATCACAAGTAGTTTCCACTATGCTTCTTCTAGAAATTTTATAGTTTTGGCACTTACGTTTATGCAACACATTGATTTTTTAAACTTCCATGAGTCTATACTAATAATTAGAATAAAGATAAAAATAAAATTAATGGTAGAAGAAATGATAGATAGCTGTTGTTTTTAACCTCCAATGTAATATTCAATTTGGTAAGGATTATGAATGGATGAATACAATTGTCAAAGAATAACATATTCCCATGCTCTCAAAAGCATCGCCTCTCAAAATCTTACTAATTTCCAAGGGCAACATGTACCTTCAGAGTGGAGAGAACTATGGGTTATCACTTGAGCTCAGAGACTAAATTTAACATCACTAATAATGGGACTCCCCGACATTCTGTGCCTCCCAATGTGTGCAACCAGAGGTATGCAACATCATATAGAATGTACACTTGCCAAATATGTCTAACTTGAAACCAAGTTATGAGGAAGCAATAAGGCAAATCCAAATTCTGTAAGACTACTGGATAACTCGTCCAGACCTGCCAAAAAATCAATATACTATACTATACTATACTATACTATACTATAATGGCAATGAGACTGTTTTAACTTAAAAGAGAGTAGAAAGTCACTGTAACAAAATGCAATGCATGACATTTGATTGATTCTTAGATCAGAATAAAATAACAATAGGGGACGCCTGGGTGGCTCAGTTGGTTAAGCGGCTGCCTTCGGCTCAGGTTATGATCCCAGCGTCCTGGGATCGAGTCCCACATCGGGCTCCTTGCTAAGCAGGGAGCCTGCTTCTCCCTCTGCCTCTGCCTGTGCTCGCTCCCTCGCGCGCTCTCTCTCTCTCTGACAAATAAATAAATAAAATCTTAAAAAAAAATAACAATAGCACGAGCATAAGAAATATCCTTGAACAACTGGAGAAATTTGAATATGGACTGTATTTTGGATGATATAAAATTATGGCTAATTTTTAAAAGTGTGATAATGCCATTGTGTTTATATAGGAGATGATCTTTTCTTAAGCAATGCATTATTGAAATATTTAGGGAAGAAATACCACAATATGGAGGAAGAATGACCAAAATGGCAAATATCAACTGATAAAGGGTTTGTGAAGTTTCTTGTAGTGGTCTACCAGTTTTTTGAATGTTTCAAAATTCCAAAATAAAAAATTGGGAGAGAAATGAAATGTTATGTGTCTGACATGGAGCAGGTGATCAAAATTCACTATTATGATTACCACATTTTCGTCAGGTTACACAAATGTTCTTGCTTATGTGGCCTTTAAGCATTTTTTAAAAAACTATATTTCCTCTGATACATTTTAAAGTTGACATTAAAAATGTTTCATATGGGGCACCTGGGTTGGCTCAGTTGGTTAAGCATCTGACTCTTGATCTCAGCTCAGGTCTTGATCTCAGGGTTGTGAGTTTAAGCCCCATGTTGGGCTCCATGCTTGGTGTGGAGCCTACTTAAAAAAAAAAAGTTTCACTATAAGTTTAAATATTTGCAAGGGCCATGAAATCCAGCAAGTTGTAAATGTTGAAAATTTAAAACAAATTGTTATCTAATTTCTTAAGTGTATCCTTTGGAATATAGCTGTTATGGTGATTTGATACCCATCATTATCCACTTTAAAACTAAAACATTTCTTTAATTTTAATTTAATTTTACATAATTTCATTTCTCCTTATAACTTATAATTGTCCTATACTCCCTGCACAGAATTTTGTCCTAATGTGACTTTATGTTTGCTGATCATCTCAACCTACTTCTCTACTCCAAAAATATGTGTATAATGCAAAATATTAAATTTGAAATTATAAGGCTCTAGTAACTCAACAAATTTTTTCAGTGTTGAGTTAGTATTATCATTAATATGCAGTCAAAAAAACCCCAAGTATTTTAGACATAATTATTCTCTCCACATTACTGTTCCAGGCTGAGAAGTTAGGCTGGAGACTCACTATTTAACCAGAAAGATGGTCAGAGTTTTGCCTGGGCTTTTCCTGAACCACAACCTGTTTGATTCTTTCTTGGAGAAATGCATGGGGTTGTGGAAAAGTGTGGTTGAAACTGAGGGATTTCCTGGGATGCAGGACTTTGAGGGATGACACTGGGACAGTCCCAGCAAACCAGGGCAAATTATACCCCTCAAATTAAGATAATTCAAGAAAAGTAAGGGGCACTTGGCCAGCTCAGTCGGTAGAGCATGTGACTCTTGATCTTGGGGTTGTGAATTTGAGCCCCATGTCAGATGTAGAGATTACTTAGATTAATACAAAAAAGTCTTAAAGGAAAGATCATTTGAATAATTCAGATAATTTAAAAGTGAAGATATAGCATAAGAGATACCCATAAACCCATCACCTGTTAACATTTGCCACATTTGGATATGCTTCACTCTCTCTTTCTCTCTATCAAAGTAATACAATTTGAGAGGGCTTTATTTGCAGAGGAACTCATTTAAAAAGTGTGGTTGCATGAAAAGGAGCCACAAGAATGTTGCAGGAACATGGGACTGGCAGCATTGGAGGTGTTACCACTCCTAAGCTTGAGGGGAAGGAGTTACCAGAACTGTGAAGGGAAGTTACATAGAACAGGTTGCTCTGAAAAGAGCAATGAGCTTTGGTCCAGATTCATAGCCCTCTTAGGTAACTTCTTAAAGAGAGAAACCAGGGGAATAAATATCCTGACCTCAATCCCTTCCCTTCTGATCCCTTGCCAAGCTCCCCATGGTCCCAAATCAACCAAAGTCACAGGGAACAGGACCCTGTTGATCACATCAAAGTTGGCTATGACATTGGCAGGCTGGGAAGAATGGATGCGGAGGGGCAAACAGCAGATGTCCGGCACTTGGAGGTATGGGTTCTGTGGTCCTGAGCCACTTTCCAGAGTTGTCATAAGAAGTAACTAGGGCAATGCCTGTGAAAACATTGGCTAAGCCATAAGTAGTTATTACATCAATTCTATTTAATAAAAACCCTATCTTCTCCAATTTAAACTCATTACTTCTTATCTTACGCAATTCCTAGTGGGGTCCCTGGCACATAGTAGGAATCTGGTAAATATTTGTTGAATGTATGATTGATGCTGGTAGTAAGTGGAGATGGGTTGAGCGGATGGAGGATCCCATCATAGCTAAATACCAAGATATCCTGGCTTCATGTTATTACTCATAATTTTAAAAATGCAATGCAATAAGAAGAAATTGCATTGCTAATAAACAGAGATTAATGAGGGGAATTTTTGGTAGAGGAAACTTAGTTGGGGTGAAGAGCTAAGGAAGAAGCCCCAAAGATTCCATACTAAGGACAAAGGGCTGAAGTCTAAAGAACAAAATGTGAAAGGAAAAGAGCGGCATTTCTGCAAGAGGGAGGAGTCTTAAGGCACCACGCATGTGTGGAACAAGGAGTTTGAGGGAAATCTCTGTACCTTCCCCTCAATTTTGCCATGGACCTAAAACGGCCTTAAAAAATAAAGTCTATAAAAAATGAGTGAGAAGGGAAGGAGAGGGGCAGGGAGTGACCTTTTCTGCTGCCTAAAATGTCTCTTCAAAGAGAAAAGCATCTATCGATGAGCTGTAATTCATTCCTTCACTTGACATTTGGAGATGCTTTGAGAAATCCTGCCTTGGTATATCTGAGAGCTGCCTGCTGAAGCCTGTCTAATCCCAGATGGCTGGATGGGGGTGGGTTTCTTTCCTCTTGTCTTCTGTGCCAAAGATGCCTTTTGAATGATGATTCCTTGGCCTTAGGAGAACATGAAAGGGAAAATGGGCTTCCTTGGGTGGGGAAAGTCAACACAGGGGGAGTAGAGGATTGGGCCCCACTTGTAGGTCTCTTTTGGTGGTCTGTGCCTCCATCACTAGGCCATATCTTCAGAGTCTTGGTGACATGTGTCCATGCAAATACATTAACATGTCCATCTCAGCAGATGTCTATTCAGCAACAGCAAGTTCATGTGCCAAGGTGTAGGCTGGCCCACGGGATCCTCCCACCAAAGAGTTGAAAGCAGGCCATCGTGGGTAACCAAGTCCTGAGAAGCAAAATGCCCTCTCTTTCTCTTGTTTCTCCCAAGGATGCCCATTGACCTACAGGTGGTCAATGTTACACGCATGTGCAGAGAGAGACGGAAGAAGAAGAGGAGGGGAACACAGACACAGTTTACAATTTATTGAGAGTGATAGTGGCCATGCTTTATTTAAAAATTATTTCTATATTATTGGCCCCTCTTTTTTAGTAACCACTACATCCAATGTGGGGATCTAACTTATAACCCTGAGTCCCATGCTCTACTAACTGAGCCAGGCAGGACCCCCAAAATGTCACTTTTTATATTAGGATCTACAGTCACAATGCCTGAGACCTATGAGCTTTTAAAGAGCCTACAAAAGGGGCATCTGTGTAGTTCAGTCGGTTAAGCGTCGGCCTTCAACTGAGGTCATAATCCCAGAATCCTGGGATCCAGCCCCCCATGGGGATCCCTGCTCAGCCAGCTTCTCCCTCTGTCCCTCCCCTTCTCCTGGCTTGCACTTTCTCTCTCTCTCAAATAAATAAATAAATAAATCTTTTTAAAAATAAGAAAAAAGTAAAGAGCCTACAAAAAATGTTTGAGACATAGAAAGAAATGTGTGGCTCCAAATTAAAAAAAAAAGAAAAAATGAAATAAACAGATGTTGAACTAAATATTCACAAAATATAATTTTATATCAAATTAATGGATTATTAAATTTATTGTTCATAAAATTCATTATATTTAAAAACCATCTGTAGGTTCAACTTTTCTCAGTTTATAAGAATTCTGGTATATGCTAAAGGATAGCTGAGAATTCATAGCTAAATTAAACATGTTCTTCAGAGCTAAATTATTTAAAAAGTAACTTATAAACATCCTTTAAACTTTTTACTGCAAAAACAGTGACATTTTATGTGAGCAGGAGGCACATTTTACAATGTTTGATATGATGTGGGATAGGGTTATAAGAATAGATAGGGCCTATGGAAGCTTAAAATGGCAACATATGCAAATACCTACCTGCAAGGATGTTTATCATAGTGTGGTTTACCTACAAGGTTCTTCATCACAGTGGTTTGAAACAACCTAAATGCCAACAACTGGAGACTGTTTCAACAAATGATAGTACCACACAACGGATACGAGATGACCATTGAAAATGAAGTCATGGGTGAGTATTTAATGATCTAGAAAAATGGTCACAATATATCAAAATATAAAAAGGCTGCACAATATGATTTCTCTAATTTATAAAAGAAAAAAAATACTCTTAGATAAAAGACTGGCAGAATATATACCAACATGGTAGTGATTAGTGGTTATGTCTGGATGGTAGAATTAGAAGTGAGTTAAGTTTTCTTTTCTTTTCTTTCAATTCTTTATATTTTCTGCCATGAACATTTATTGTTTCTGGAAAGCAGACAGATAAAAATTTATAAAGACGGAAAACCCTTTTGATGTGATGGCTTTTTCTCTGATAGCTGATGAATTCTAACTCAAAAAGCTTGTGTATGGATTGCATGGAAGCTGTTCCCATTTGCATCTCTCATGTCTGAGGTTGAACACCATGGAAACATCATTTTGATGTGGTTTTTTTTACTGAATAATGGCCATAAACAAACAAATAATGGCTTATTTTAATGCACCCAGTAGTCAGAATAAGCCATTTAAAAAATAAATTGAATTTTGCAGTCTTTTAATGTCTTCTTAGGATAAGATCGGAAACCTTTATCACAACCACCCCCCTCTCTGCACCTCTGTCTCTATCCCCAGGGTCGTCTTCAGCGGCTCACATGCTCCAGGGTGAGAATGTGTTGTCATGAAAAGATGCCCCTTTTCTGCACCAGGGAGGGACAAAGCAGATCGCAGAACAGTGTGGATGACTTACTCCCATTTATGGAAAATTGAATACCTATATTTTAGTCTGCATATAGAAAAGAACTTTCTGGAAGGATATATTAAAGATGTTAACAGTGATTCCCCTTGGGTGATATCATTTTGCATAACTTAAAAAATATATGGTTTGAAATTCTTACAGGGATAAAATATCGTTTTCACAAAAATGATCTGGGAATCTTAGATTGTTTGACTCACTGTTGTTTATTTTAGTTGCTCTGACGGAAAAGAACAAATTAAATAAGGTCTCAAAAGTTAATTTTTAAAGAGGGAAATGGATGGAAATTGTTCTGAGGCAGTAAGATGAAGTAGGGCTGCTGAAATGTTTGGTTTCCTTCTGTGGGTAGGTGTTTCTGGTCTTGAGGCTGAAGTAACCATGGAGTGTGTTAGGAGCGGGTGGGGCACAGGTATTTTTTTATTTTTCTCGTGATTAAAGGCTCAAGATACCAACACTTCTGAGGCTACTCTTCTCCCATAGTGGGGCATAGGGTCATTGCCCTCTAAGCAAGAGCCATAAATGTACCCAAGGGTCTTACCATCTTGGAGAAGGATACCAATTTGCAGACAAAGCACATAAAAGAAAAAAACACCTTCTGAGAGCAGAAAATTAAACACTGGATTTAAAGGGTTGTGGGAGGTGCTATAGAAGGATGGTTAATTGGAAGGATCTGGGGTCAGAGGGGCTTCTGTTCCAAGTCTGCCTCTACAACTCACTAGGTGTGTACCTTCTTTTTAAAAATTTTTTTTTTAAATATTTTATTTATTTGAGAGAGAGAGAGAGAGAGAGACAAAGAGTGCACATGCAGGAGGGGCAGAGGGAGAGGAAAAAGCAGGATCCCAGCCAAGCAGGGAGCTTGATGTGAGGATCGATCCCCGGACTTCATCCCTGAAGTCATGATCTCAGCTGAAGGCAGATGCTTAACTGACTGAGCCCACCTAGGCACCCTAGCTGTGGACCTTCTTAACATTCCAGACTCAGTGAAGTGCCACTCATATCCTGTGTCAGTGAAGGACTTCATGCCCCCGCTGCTGGAAATGTGGTGAGCAGAATTTTTCCAGATGACAGCCTCTTTGGGGTCTGTCTCTCTGCAGAGCCACCTTGCCCAAAGTCCACCCTGCTGAAAGATCATGTCCAATGACTGATTGAGAGGGAGTGTAAAGACCTGGCTGTCTCAGCCCAATTGGAGACAACGCCAGAGGGCAATTCTAGCTCCAGAGCTTCCCATGGATTGGCTGAGGCTGTTAATGGGCATCACAGGTCAACTTCTCCTTCTGCCCCTTCCCTTTCCTATCCCCTCTGCTCCACAGGCGTTGATCTCAAGGGCACTCTCTAACAAACACCCTGCACGATAGCTCCAGAGTCTGCTTCCTGGGCAGCCCAGTCTGGGACAATTAAGTTACTTAATCACTCTGAGCCTCCACTTCTTCATCTATAAAAATCAGGATGATAATAATAGTGCCATATATAGTTGAGAATTATATGAGATTGTGTATGTAAAATGCGTGTCATATATAACATATATTCATATATGTTCTGTATATGACATATAACCATTATTCAACACATGCTAACCATTATTATTGTAATTGGGAAAGAAAGAGCCTATCCTTGACCACCCACCACCATCATCAATGGTTTATCAGAGAGTTTGCCTCAAAGAGAAGGGTCTTAAAGACGTAGATATAGGGTAAATGTATGTTGGTGGAACACAAAAGGTTGGGAGCAAAGGGTGTTACCAAAGGAGGAAAGACTAAAGGACCTGCATACTTCCAGTGAGAGAGTCAGTCAGTAGACATCTGGTTTACCTGAGTGTCTTACAAGTTTGGTCAGCACAGGCAGTCCTGCAGGGTCTGGACACTTTCGAGCAAACTGATGAAGTTGAAGTTCTGGCCTGCAAGGCTGGAAGAGGAACCAGAGCTTCAGTGTATTCTGGAAGATTGAAGCCTCCTACATAGTTCATCTTCTACATGCATCATATCAGACAACAGTGGCCCACAGTATAGGGCTGTGCATGTAGTGGGGCCATGGATATGTGTGAAGTCAGACCCTCAATGTTAACAAGGAGTGGACATCAAGTGGACTGTGTTGTTAGAGGAGCATATGCCCTCTCACTGGTACTGCTGTGTTCTACTGATCTCCACTCTCCCTGCATATTCTCAGGGCTTTGGTCTCTAGCTTGTGGCCCTCCCCTCGGCCCCCTCCATGTACATGTGGTGCTTGATTCTGAGCAGCAGTGGGATCGATGACTTTATAGTGACTGAGACTTTTTGTTCCCTGGGTTGTTTTTGTATCTGCCTTGGCTGCATTTTCCTCTAGAAATCTGTGTCCTGGGTCTAGATTTGGCTTTGAGAGAGCTGTCCATCTGGATCTGTTTGATTGTAAAGTGCTGTCTGGTAGTTAAAGCTATGGTTGTTCATGATGAAAAGCAGACCTGTGGATATGGTTTCCTAGTCCAGAGATTGCACAGAGACTCTGGGGCTTAGATGAATATGGGAGGCTTGTGGTCTGTAAAGTTGTCTGGTGTTCAGAGACACCCGATTTGTCCCTGAGCTCTGGCAAGTAATGCTCAGAGCTGCCTTTGGCTGCCGATCTCCTTACACAGTGCCTATAAATTTTAGGAATCTTACTTGGAGGATATCGTTTAGCCAGCACATAATTTTTCTGATGGTTTATTGACACTCAAAAATAACGTTTGCAATATTCCAAGTTTGGACTAGTGTGCATGGATGGTCTACCATCTGGCATCATTGGGAAATAAGGTAATCCTCTCTCTTGAAAAAAACGATAACCTATTAAACATAAATGTCACTTTCAAGGTAAGTCTTTCTCAAATATAATACATACTTCTCCACTTTTAAAAAATATATATATATTTATTTATTTGAGTGTGAGAGAGAGATAGACAGAGGGAGGAGGAGATGGAGAGAGAGTCCCAAGCAGATTTCACACTGAGTGTGGAGCCCCACACGGAGCTTGATCTCACCACCCTGAGATCATGACAGGAGCCAAAACCAAGAGTCAGATACTTAAATGACTGCCACCCCGATGCCCCTGCACCTTCTTTCAAAAATTCCTAGCATTATTGGATACTCATTCTCTGCCTACGTTACCTACGTTACTGTAAGCTACGTTACTGTATACAGCGCTTAACAACCCTGCAAAGTAGGGATTATTTTCACCCTTTATCCAGTAAGAAAAACGGAGACTCAAAGAATTTATGTAACGTGGCTAAAATCACATGTTGCCTGAGGGCCAGAATGGGGATTTGAATCCAATTTTGTCCAACTCCAAAGCCAATGTTATTACTACCACACTGTGATAACACTCCTAATTTTTTAAAACAAATTAGAGATTATCAAGTATATTTTAACCTTTTCTTGATGAATTAGAGACAAAATTATAAAAGTCAGTGATAACACAGTGCTGAAATACTGATTTAGGTGAGACCCTTGGTTGAAGTAACACAAATCCAGTGATGCTCATGTAAGCAAAGGAAGAAAAATTTATGAGAAGACCAGGTACATAGCAAAGTGTGAGAGGAAGGTACAACCGGGTCTCAGAAATGAACTGAGATTTGAGACTCAGGCCCATCAGAACTTCCCCATTCCTCATCCCTGCTCTACTTCTGCACCATTTTTCCATTTTCTTATTTCTCTTCTTGTTATCTGGTCTGATGGTAGGCAGTCTAGGGTTTAGTGCCACAGTTCTAGATCATCCAAGACCTAGATATCTCATAGCTGCCCACCCTGCCTTTCTGGTGCTTTTGTGCCATTATCAGAAGATGGCTTTCATAACTCCAGACATCAAATTCTTTTTTTTTAAGATTTTATTTATTCATTTGACAGACAGAGATCACAAGTAGGCAGAGAAGCAGGCAGAGAGAGAGGGGGAAGCAGGCTGCCCGCTAAGCAGAGAGCCCGATGCGGGGCTCGATCCCAGAACCCCGAGATCATGACCTGAGCTGAAGGCAGAGGCTTTAACCCACTGAGCCACCCAGGCGCCCCTCCAGACATCAAGTTCTTATTTCAGGCTAGAAGACAGGATAGGTAGTGGGCAAGAGGGAATTTGCCTTTTTATTCAAAGGATGTTCCAGTGAACAGAACAACTTCCTCAGACTTTTTTGTGGTTGCATAGTATTCCAATATATGGATTTACTACAACTTATGTGACTCTTGAGGACTTTTAAACGTGCTCTGGGTTTTCCTCAGATTTAATACCTGGATAT
>PISX010025148.1:5951-26716 GCA_004024625.1 Mellivora capensis
TGCAGCCACTTTGGAGAACAGTGTGGAGATTCCTCAAGAAATTAAAAATAGAGCTTCCCTATGATCCTGCAATTGCACTACTGGGTATTTACCCCAAAGATACAGATGTAGTGAAAAGAAGGGCCATCTGTACCCCAATGTTTATAGCAGCAATGGCCACGGTCGCCAAACTGTGGAAAGAACCAAGATGCCCTTCCACCGACGAATGGATAAGGAAGATGTGGTCCATAAAACACTATGGAGTATTATGCCTCCATCAGAAAGGCTGAATACCCGACTTTTGTATCAACATGGATGGGACTGGAAGAGATTATGCTGAGTAAAATAAGTCAAGCAGAGAGAGTCAATTATCATATGGTTTTACTTATTTGTGAAGCATAACAAATAACACGGAGGACATGGAGAGATGGAGAGGAGAATGGAGTTGAGGGAAATTGGAAGGGGAGGTGAACCATGAGAGACTATGGACTCTGAAAAACAACCTGAGGGGTTTTGAAGGGGCTGGGGGTGGGAGGTTAGGGGAGCCTGGTGATGGGTTTTAGGGGTGGTACGTATTGCATGGAGCACTGGGTGTGGTGCAAAAACAATGAATACTGTTACGCTGAAAAGAAATAAAAATTAATTTTTTAAAATGTCATTAAAATTTTAACAGGAAAAAATATAAATCATGATTAAATATTATAAATAAAAATTGATAGTATAGAATAATATATAATCTATTATATATATAATAGATGTGAGAGATTATATATATACACACATATATTATACATATATATGTATATATGTGTACATATACATATATAATTATACATATATATGTGTGTGTGTGTGTATATGTGTGTGTGTGTGTATATATATATATATATATATATATATATATATAATCATATCTTCTTTGTCCATGAATGAATTGATGGACATTGGGCTCTTTCCATAATTTGGTTATTGTTGATAATGCTGATATAAATATCAGCGTTCATGTAGCCCTTTGAATCTGTATTTTTGTATCTTTTGGGTAAAAGCTTAGCAGCGCAATTGTTGGGTTGTAGGGTAGTTCTATTTTTAACTTTTGAGTAACTTCCATACTATTCTCTAGAGTGGCTGCAACAGTTTGGATTCCCATCAACAGCATAAGAGGATTCCCCTTTCTTTGCATCCTCACCAACATTTCGTTTCCTGTGTTGTTAATTTTTAGCCAATCTGACAGATATGCAGTGGTGTCTCCTCATGGTTTTTTATTTGTATTTCCCTGATGATGAGGGCTGTTGAACATTTTTGGATGTGTTCTGTTAGTCATCTGATGTCTTCCTTGGGAAAATGTCTTTTCATATCTTCTGCCCACTTCTTACCTGGATTATTTGTTTTTTTGAGTATTGAGTTTGTTAACTCCTTTATAGTTTGGATACTAGCCATTTATCAAATAGGTCATTTGCAATATCTTCTCCCTGTCATTCAATTTTGGTGACTGTCTTCTTCACAAAAAGCATGTACAAATGCTTTTTGTCCTGATGAAGTCCCAAGAGTTCATTTTTGCTTTTCTTTCTTTCACCTCTGGCCACGTGTTTAGAAGAAGTCATTAAAGCTGAGGTCAAACAGGTTGTTGCCTGTGTTCTCCTCTACGATTTTGGTGGTTTCTTGTCTCACATTTAGGTCATTCATCCATTTTGAATTTATTTTTGTGTCTTCTCTAAGAAAGTGGTCCAGGTTCATTCTTATGTGTGCGATTGTCCAGTTTTCTCAACATCATTTGTTGAGGAGACTCTCTGTTTTCCATTGGAAATTCTTTTCTGCTTTGATGAAGATTAGTTGACCATACAGTTGTGGTACTTTTCTAGGTTCTCTGATCTGTTCCATCATTCTAAACATCTCTTTTTGTGCCAGTACCATAGTGTCTTGATGACTATAGCTTTGTCATACAGCTTGAAGTCTGGAATCATGATGCCTGTGGCTTTTTCTTTTTCAGAATTGTTTTCACTATTCTGGGTCTTTACAAATTGTTCCATACAAATTTTAGGTTTGTTCTACTCTGTGAAAAGTGCTAGTGGTATTTTGATAGGGTTTGAATTAAATGTGTAGTTTGCTTTAAGTAGTATAGACATTTTAACAATGTTTTTTCTTCCAATCTATGAGCATGGGATATATTTCCATTTCTTTGTGTCCTCTTCAATTTCTTTCATAATTATTCTATAGTTTTCAGAGTAGTCATCTTTTACCTCTTTGGTTAGGTTTATTCCTAGGTATCTTAGGGTTCTGGGTGCAAATCCAAATGGGATCAATTCCTTGATCTCTTTTTCTACTGAGTCATTATTGGGTGTATAGAAATGCAACAGACATGCATTGATTTTATATCCTGCAACTTTGTTGAATTCATGTTTTAGGTCTAACAATTTTTTGGTGGAATCTTTCAAGTTTTATACATAGAGTATCATGTCATCCACAAATCGTGAAAGTTTGACTTTTTCCTTGCTGATTTGGATGTCTTTTATTTATTTTTGTTTTCTGACTTCTGAGGCTGAGTATGGTGTTGAATAGTAGCAGTGAAAGTGGACCTCTCTGTCTTGTTCCTGTTGGGAGCTCTCAGTTTTCCCTATTGAGAATATTCCCTGTGGATCTCTGTATATGGCTTTCATGATGTTGAGACATGTTCCATCTATACCTAATTTTTGTTTGTTTTTATCAAGAATGGATGCTGTATTTTGTAAAATTTTTTATGCAACTGTTGAGAGGATTATATGATTTTATTGCTTTCTTTGTATGATATCTTTAGTGGTTGCTCTAGGTATTATAAGATATATATGTAACTTATCACTAAATGTCTATGTCTATACGCATCATTAGATTAGACTAGAGGTTTAAATGCATCATTTTACAACTTCAAGTAAAAATTAAAACCTTAATTCCATTCATGTTCCTTTGGTTTCCTCACTTTTGAAATATAATTGTGTTAAGTATTTTTTCTACATATTTTGAACATCACATTAAATGGTGTTACGATTTTTGTTTCAATCATCAAATACGAGTTAAAAAAACCCATGAGGATATTCTATTACATTTAGCTGTATGTTTATCCATTCTGATGTCTTTCCTTTCTGATATTCAAAGCCTTATTTATCATTTCCTTTTTGTTTAGAGAAGTTCTTTTAGTCATCTTAAGGGTGGTTTTGCTAGGAACAAATTCTTACTTTCCTTTCATTTGAAAATCCTCCTTCATTCCAGATTGATATTTTTGCCAGATACGGGATTTGCATTTGGAAGTTTTCTTTAAGCAGTTAAAAAATGTTGTGCCCCTTCCTTCTAGCATTTGTTTTCTTTTTTTTTTTTAGATTTTATTTATTTATTTGACAGAGAGAGAGATCACAAGTAGGCAGAGAGGCAGTCAGAGAGAGAGGGGGAAGCGGGCTTCCTGCTGAGCAGATAGCCCAATGCAGGGCTCGATCCCAGGACCCTGGGATCATGACCTGAGCTGAAGGCAGAGGCTTTAACCCACTGAGCCACCCAAGCGCCCCTCTAGCATTTGTTTTCTGATGAGAAATCTTATGTCATTAGAAATGGTTTTTCCCTTATGAATAAAGTTTCATTTTTCTCTACTTTCAAAGTTTTGTTGTTGTAAAAAGTTTTCAGAAGTTACTTTGGCAGCTCTTAGTGTGGATTTTCTAGTTTTATCTTATTTAAGATTCATTCATGAGCTTGAATCTGCGGGGTTTTCCAAACTTAGGAGAATTTCAGCATTATTTATTCTTCTTTTGGCCCTATTAAGGTATAATTGACAACACTGTAAGTTCAAGATGTATATTGTGATGATTTAATATATGCATATATTATGAAATGTTAATAAAGGTAACACAGTCTCAAATGATGTGTGTGTTGAAGGCATTTAAGAACTGCTCTCTAGCAAATTTGAAATTTATAATACAGTATTTTTAGCTATAGTTACCATTCTGTATATTAGATCCTCAGAACTTATTGATTTTATAACTGAAAGTTTGTACCTGTTGGTCAATATCTACCTGTTTTTCATACCCCACAAGTCCTAAAAACCACAAATATACTCTACTCCTATGAGTTTGACACTTTTATGTTCTACACATGTGAGATCATACAGTATGTATCTCTCTGTTTGACTTATTTCACTTAGATAATGCCCTTAACTATCACCTATGTTGTCACAACTGTCAAAATTTCCTTTGTTATGGCTGAATAAAATTCCGTTGCACGATTTTAATCATTTATAATATTCTGTATCCATTCACCCATGAATGGACACATAGGTTATTTCAGTGTCTTGGCTATGTATTTCTTCATAATAATGAAGGTTTGAGTCATACTCTTCTCTTCTAGTTTTGGCTCTGTAGATAGAAATGTTAAATATTTTGTTATTGTCCCATAGGTCTATGAGGCTCTGTTCAGTTTTTTTTTTTTACTACTTTCCATCTGTTGTTCATAAAGAATAAATTGTAACTTTTCCTCATTTCACTGATTCTATCTTCTCCCATCTATACTCCTGATTCCATCCAGCAGGTTTTTTGCTGTATTTTTTCAGTTTATTGATTTCTTTTATAGGTAATTTTAAAAACAATTTCTATTTTTAATGGTTTTTTAAAACTTATTTTTATTTCTTTTCAGTGTAACAGTATTCATTGTTTTTGCACCACACCCAGTGCTCCATGCAATACGTGCCCTCCCTAAAACCCACCACCAGGCTCCCCTAACCTCCCGCCCCCCGCCCCTTCAAAACCCATTAGGTTGTTTTTCAGAGTCCATAGTCTCTCATGGATCACCTCCCCTTCCAATTTCCCTCAACTCCGTTCTCCTCTCCATCTCCCCATGTCCTCCATGTTATTTGTTATGCTCCACAAATAAGTGAAACCGTATGATAATTGACTCTCTCTGCTTGGCTTATTTCACTCAGCATAATCTCTTCCAGTCCCGTCCATGTTGCTACAAAAGTTGAGTATTCATCCTTTTCTGATGGAGGCATAATACTCCATACTGTATATGGACCACATCTTCCTTATCCATTCGTCTGTGGAAGGGCATCTTGGTTCTTTCCACAGTTTGGCGACCGTGGCCATTGCTGCTATAAATATTGGGGTACAGATGGCCCTTATTTTCACCACATCTGTATCTTTGGGGTAAATACCCAGTAGCGCAATTGCAGGATCATAGGGAAGCTCTATTTTTAATTTCTTGAGGAATCTCCACACTGTTCTCCAAAGTGGCTGCACCAACTTACATTCCCACCAACAGCGTAAGAGGGTTCCCCTTTCTCCACATCCTCTCCAACACACGTAGTTTCCTGTCTTCCTAATTTTGGCCATTCTAACTGGTGTGAGGTGGTATCTCAATGTGGTTTTAATTTGAATCTCCCTGATGGCTAGTGATGATGAACATTTTTTCATGTGTCTGATAGCCATTTGTATGTCTTCATTGGAGAAGTGTCTGTTCATGTCTTCTGCCCATTTTTTGATGTGATTATCTGTTTTGGGTGTGTTGAGCTTGAGAAGTTCTTTATAGATCCTGGATATCAACCTTTTGTCTGTACTGTCATTTGCAAATATCTTCTCCCAATCCATGGATTGCCTCTTTGTTTTGTTGACCGTTTCCTTTGTTGTGCAGAAGCTTTTGATCTTGATGAAATCCCAAAAGTTCATTTTCACTTTTGTTTCCTTTGCCTTTGGAGACATATCTTGAAAGAAGTTGCTGTGGCTGATATCGAAGAGATTACTGCCTATGTTCTCCTCTAGGATTCTGATGGATTCCTGTCTCACGTTGAGGTCTTTTATCCATTTTGAGTTTATCTTTATGTACAGTGTAAGAGAATGGTCGAGTTTCATTCTTCTACATATAGCTGTCCAATTTTCCCAGCACCATTTATTGAAGAGACTGTCTTTTTTCCATTGTATATTTTTTCCTGCTTTGTCGAAGATTATTTGACCATAGAGTTGAGGGTCCATATCTAGGTTCTCTACTCTGTTCCACTGGTCTATGTGTCTGTTTTTATGCCAGTACCATGCTGTCTTGGTGATCACAGCTTTGTAGTAGAGCTTGAAATCAGGTAACGTGATGCCACCAGTTTTATTTTTGTTTTTCAACATTTCCTTAGCGATTCGGGGTCTCTTCTGATTCCATACAAATTTTAGGATTATTTGCTCCAGCTCTTTGAAAAATACCGGTGGAATTTTGATGGGAATGGCATTAAAAGTATAGATTTCTCTAGGCAGTATGGGCATTTTAACAATGTTTATTCTTCTGATTCAAGAGCATGGAATTGTCTTCCATCTTTTTGTGTCTTCTATTTTTTTCATGAGTGTTCTGTAGTTCCTCGAGTACAGATCCTTTACCTCTTTGGTTAGGTTTATTCCCAGGTATCTTATGGTTCTTGGTGCTATAGTAAATGGAATTTTTAAGATTTTATTTATTTATTTATTTGAGAGAGAAAGAGAGAGGACATAAGTGGGGGGAGTGGACAAAAAGAGAGAGAAGAAGACTTCTCATTGAGCAGGAAGCAAAACTTGGGGATAGATCTCAGGACCCTGAGATCATGACCTGAGTTGAAGGCAGACTCTTAACCAACTGAGCTACCCAGATGCCTCAAGATTTTCTATTTTTCTTTTTGCTTCAAGAGAATTGTAATTGTTTGATGAGCATTTTTGTGGTGGCTGCTTTAAAACCCTTGTTAGATATTTCCAACATTTGATTCATTTCTGTGTTGATATTTGGTAATTTTCTTTTCTCATTTGATGTTGGATTTCCTGGTTCTTGCTATGATGAGTAATTTTTAATTGTACCCTGAATAATTTGGTACCATATTATGAGACTCTAGATCTTATTTAGTCTTTTTTATCAGACAGTCCCTTGTTTATGTATAGTTTGATGGCTGTGTAAGTTTGTATCCTCAGCTTCTTGTTGGGCTCCACTGATATCACTCCAGCAAGAGAAGAATGTTGGTTCCCACTGCTTTGCTTCAGACGAGTGGGGTGGAAATTTTGCAGTCCCCTTTGCCTTGTTGACAGTCAATACATTTTGGAAAAATTAGGGAAACACTCTTAACATACACCATCTCATTACCTTTCAGTGGGATTTTAAGTGATGGATAGAGATGAGAGTAATTAACATCACTTTGTTGCTACAAGGTAGGAGTGGAAGCTCAGCTTCCCATTTGACCCTATTGACAGTGAGGGAGAAGAGGGAAGTGTAATGCAAAGCAGACACACCTCCCACTACCTCATTCCTCCTCACTAATGCTGGGTAGACATAGAGGTTCAGATTCCTGCTAGGTCTCACTGGTAGGAAGCATAAATAAAGTGGAGAAAGCATGTCAATTAGCCTGACTCACATCATTTCATTCTGCCTCATTGATACCAGGTAGGGATAAAGGCTAGCATCCCCACATGGCATCATTTATATCATTTATCTATTTCTTTTAAAATTTAAAACCTTTCCTCATGGAGTTTCAATAATGATTCACCTATGTTTTCTTCTAGATTGTTATATTTTCATCTTAAACATTTAATACCTTAATCCACATAGTTTGATGTAAGAAGTGTTTACATTTACTTCCTCTAAATAACTGATTAAACTAACTCAGTTTGTTGAAAATTCCTATTTTTCCTCACAATAATTTGTGAAACATTTTCCCACAAACTTTTCACAAATCGGATACCTGTTTTTCTAATTTATATACTTAACATATATTTTATATACCAAAGAAATACTTATTTATGCATAGCATATATGTCACTAGAATGTAGGTTCAAAGAGAGCAGGGATTTTCTTTTGCTCACTGCTTGGTCTCTAGTGCCTTAAATATTTGTTGCATGGTAAACAATGAATAAGTAAATTGGTATATTAGGATTTCTTCTAAATATCTCATCCATTGATAAGTCTGTGATTTGATATCTTATTCATTAATAGGTCCCCAGTATTACATTGAGTAGTCTAGCCTTAAAATGCATTTCAATATCTGATAAGGAAAGCTCCCTCATTACTCTTATTTTCCAAAATGTTCTGAGCTAGTCACGCATATTTACTCCTTCAAATATATTAAAAATTATTGAGTTTCAAAAATATTTTAAAATAGATCTTTCATTGTAGTTAAGATATGTTAAGTATTTCAAAACAAGCAAGACCTTATGTATTAGGATATCAGATTTCAGGCAAGTGTAATTTAGAGTAAAGAAAAAAGAAGCTTCTAAGTCCCTAAAGTAGCAACTCTACTAACACAGCTTTGAAACAAAAGCAAGTGGTATGATCAACAGTGAAAAGCTTTAATTTTTTCAATATTCAATATTCAGACATCGGTGATAACTATTAGAAACCATATTTAAGAAACTCCTATAAGTCACACACACACAGAAAAAAAAACACCAACATTGATAAAGTGGTAGAGTAACTGGCAAATAGGAATAGGTATTTCACAAAATAAAAACTCAAACTAGAAACACATGAAAAGGTGACCAAACACATAAACAATATGAGAAATATCTAACAAAACAATGATATATTACTTTACAGTAATATGATTGGTAAATATTAGAAAGATGGATAGTAATAAGTATTAGTGGGGACTTGGGGAGAGATAGGGCCCTGATTCACTGCTGGGGAAGCTAGCTGGGAGAGAAATCTGGCACCTCTTACTTAAATTGAATTAATAGGTACACTTTGTATTGTTTAGAGGGCAAAAATGGCAGAGGAGTGGGGGAGCCCTATTTCAACCAGTCCCTTGAAATTAGCTCGATATCTACCAGACCATTCTGAACACCCTTGAAATCAGCCTATGATGTAGGAAGATATATCTGGAACTCTACAGACTATCTCAGGTGGTTGGTCTCGAGGTATGAAGCAGGGAACTATAATTCTACAGACAGATATTGGAAGATAAATGGAAGGGGGAGGGAGCCTCCAGGATCCTGCACGGCTGGAGCACAAAAGCCTCCTGTGCTGGGGACCAGGCACAGACTTGCAGATAGGTAGTGACAGGGAAGGACTCTAGTGCAACCCCCAGACTGAAATCTGGAGCTGTGGGGGTACACATGTGAACTGGGAGCAGCTAGATGTCTTAGAAGAACAAAGGGCAGAGATGTGCCTGGACCTGGAAGCGAGGGCTGGAAATGCTGCTGTGGGGAGCACAACCCAGGAGACTGCAGTTTTTGGCAGCACATATAGAAGTAGGGACAATGTGGGCCAGAGCATGCACTGAAGGCAAAATGCAATCTATCTCTTCTGAGACAGAGGTTTGGATACAGTCAGTTCTGCTCTGATACTTGGGGGTGACACAGAAATCTGTCAGAAAAAGCCAGCAGAGAACAAAGTGTCTCCAAAATGGTTTTCAGTGAGCCCATCCCCCTCTACTGGGACAGAACAACTCTGCCCAGATAGGGTTGCCTCCCAAGAGACAGGCTGGAAGAACAAGAGGTTGACAACACTAAAGTCCCCACAAAACAGGTGCGCCTTGCTTGGATTGTGGTCAATAGTTTGGGCTCTGTATATTCTCTCAACCACCCCTCAGCAGAAGAGGAAGAAACCCCAACATAGGAGAAACTCAGAGACCGTGACCTCTGCCACAGAACTAATGGATATAGCTATAAGCAAGATGTTGGAAATAGACTTCAAGGTAATATTTATGCAGACAATACCTAGGATGGAGGAAACTATTAATGGTAGCATATATTCTTAAGGGCAGAAATGAGAGCTGATCTGGCAGAACTTAAAAATGCTATCAATGAGATCCAATCTAATCTAGATACTCTAACACCTAAGGTAAACGAGGCAGAAAATGAATTACTGATCTAGAAGACAAACTGATAGAAAAGAAGGAACAAGAGGGAACCTAGAAGAAACAGCTTAAAATCCATGAAAACAGAATTAGAGAAATAAATGACATCACGAAATGTTGCAATGTCAGAATTATTGGGATCCCTGGGGGGGGGGGGGCTGGAGAGAGAGAGAGGACTAGAAGATACATTTGAGCGAATTGTAGCTGAGGACATCCCTAACTTGGGGAATTAAACAAACACTCTTGTCCTAGAGGCAGAGAGGACCCCTCCCAAGATCAAGAATAGACAAACATCCAGACATGTAATCAAAAAACTCACAAATCTTAAAACAAAGGAAACAATCTTAAGGGCAGTTAGGAAGAAAATATTCCTTACATACAGAGAAAGGAACATCAGAATAACATCATACCTGTCCACAGAAACATGGAAAGCCAGAAAGGGATGGCAAGACATATTCAGGGTACTAAAGGAGAAGAACATGCAGCCAAGAGTTCTTTATCTGCCAAGGCTGTCAATCAAAATAGATGGAGAGATAAGGAGCTTCCAGGACTGGCAGAAACTGAAAGAATATGTGACTGCTAAGCTGGTCTTCCAAGAAATATTAAGGGGGGTTTGATAAAAGGAGAAAGACCCCAAGAGTGAAATAGAACAGAAATATACAGAGCAATGTATACAAGCAAGGACTTCACAGGCAACATGATGACAATAAATTCATATCTTTCAATAATCACTCTCAATTTGACTGCCCTAAATGCTCCCATAAAATAGCAGAGGGTTGCAGGTTCATTTAAAAAAAAAAAAAAACAGGGCCCATCCATATGCTGCCTACAAGAAACTCATTTTGAACCTAATGATACATCCAGACTGAAAGTGAAGGGATGAGGAACATTTTTTCATGCCAATGGACCACAAAAGAAAGCGGAGGAAGCAACTCTCATATCAGACAAATTAGATTTTAAGCTAAAGACTTTAGTTAGAGATACAGAAGGATACTACATTATTCCTAAGGGTCTATCCAACAAGATGATCTAACAGTTGTAAATATCTATGCCCCCAACATAGGAACAGCCAACTACATAAGCCAACTGTTAACCAAAATACAGAGACATGTTGATAGACCTGAGCAATCCACTGTCAGCAATAGACAGATCATCTAGGTAGAAAATAAACAAAGAAAAAAGAGCTTTGAATGAGGCACTGGACTAGATGGACCTCATAGATATATAGAGAATATTCCACCCTAAAACAACTGAATACTCATTCTTCTTGAGCACACATGAAACTTTCTTCAAAATAGGCCACATACAGGGTCACAGTCAGGGCTCAACCAATACAAAAAGATTGAAATTATTCCCTGCATATTCTCAGAACACAATGCTTTGAAACTGGAACTCAACCACAAGATAAAGTTTGAAAGGAATTCAAACACTTGGAAGTCCAGAATATGGACTTGGAAGTCCAGATATGGACCCTCTACTCTATGGTCAAATAATCTTCGACAAAGCAGAAAAAAATATCCAGTGGAATAAAGCCAGTCTTTTCAATAAATGGTGATGGGAAAATTGGACAGCTATATATGGAGGAATGTAACTCTACTATTCTCTTACACCATACACAAAAATAAACCCAAAATGGATGAAATATCTCAATATGAGACAGGAATCCATCAAAATTCTAGAGGAGAACATAGGCAATAACCACTTCAACATCGGCCACAGCAACTTCTTTCAAGACACGACTCCAAAGGCAAGGGAAACAAAAGCAAAAATGAACTTTTGGGACTTCATCAAGATAAAAAGTTTCTGCACAGCAAAGGAAACTGTCAATAAAACAAAGAGGCAACCCACAGAATGGGAGAAGATATTTGAAAATGACACTACATACAAAGGGCTGACATCCAAGATATATAAAGAACTTCTCAAACTCAACAACCAAAAAACAAATAGTCAAGTCAAAAAAATGACAGAAGACATGAACAGACACTTCTCCAAAGAAGACATACAAATGGCTCGGAAACACATGAAAACATGTTCATTTCATTAGGCATCAAGGAAATTAAAATTGAAATCACATTGAGATACCACCTTACACCAGTTAAAATGGCAAAAATTGACAAGGCAAGAAACAAAAAAGGTTGGAGACGTTGTGGAGAAAGGGGAACCTTCTTACACTGTTGGTGGGAGTGCAAGGTGGTACAGACACTTTGGAAATCAGTGTGGAGTTTCCTCAAAAAGTTAAAAATAGAACTACTGCACTACTGGGTATTTACCCCAAAGATACACATGCACTGAAAAGAAGGGGCACATGCATTCCAGTGTTCATGGCAGGAATGTCCATGATAGCCAAACTGTGGAAAGAGCTGAGATTCCTTTCAACAGATGAATGGATAAAGCTGTGGTTCATTCATACAATGAAATAGTACTCATCCATAAGAAAAGACGAATACCCAACATTTATATAAAAATGGATGGAACTGGAGGAGATTATGCTGAGTGAAATAAGTCAAACAGAGAAAGTCAACTATCATATGGTTTCACTTATTTGTGAAACATAAGGAATAACATAAGGACATTAGGAGAAGGAAAGGAAAATTGAGGGGGGGAATGGAAGGAAAGAAAAACCATGAAAGCTTAAGGACTCCAAGAAACAAACTGAGTTTTAGTGGGGAGGGGCATGGGGCGTTGGGTTGGTTCAGTGACGAGTACTAAGGAGGCCATGTATTGTATGGAGCACTGGGTGTTATATGCAAACAATGAGTCATGGAACACTACATTAAAAACTAATGATTTTCTGTATGATGACTAACACTAAATGATTTAAAAAAAATATGAACACTCTGGACCAGTAGTCCTACTTTGAGGTAAATTCTCACATAGTAGGGAGACATGTATAATGGTGTTCATTGCAAAAGCTCTTGTGGTACAAAAAAAAAAATTCACAAGAACTTATCCATAAAAACAACAACAACAACACATAAAGAATGTTAGAATGGTACCCTATAGGCTTTGGGGGAAGACAGTAGAGAATGGACACAAAAGAGATTAATTTAAAAATTTTAAAGTAATGGGAGTGACATCTCCAATATAGTGACATAAGTTGTTCCTGACTTACCATCACAAGAAAAACAACAACTGCTAAAGAATAAGACACCACTGAGAGAATCCTAGAACACAACAGTGAGGCTAAAGCACCCCCGTGCAACACAGAGGTCATAAAAAACTGCATTAGAACAGTAGAAGCAGCTACATGTTGATCACATTGCATCAACCCCAGGTCAGTGCAACACCATGTGAAGAGATCTCTCTGATCCTCCTGTTCCTCCAGCAGGAAAAGGAAACCCTGGGGTGGGGGGACAACCAGCTTCCCCTAGAATGTGGGTTGCTATGCAGGAGATCCTACTCTGATCTTAAACAACAGGGATTTCAGGGCAATCTGAGGAGATCAACCACTAAAAATGTGATGGTGAAAGAACAGGGGAGGGGCTTGCAACAACCAGCACATGAATCTTGGCAGACTGAGTTCATACCTGCTGTATCCAAGTAGTATTCCCAAGCAGAAGTTTTACTTGGCTACAGAACAAAGTCACAGGCACATTCTGAGAGCACTGGAGGGTGAAGATCTGCCTGATTAAGATCCTCAATGAAGGAGTTTTGAAGGGATCTAGAGGCCAGCTTGAGCATGCCCAGGAAAGGAGGTAAATCACACCCCACCCACTGCAGACACTGACTTCAAGCCCCATTTTACCAGAGCAGCTGGCAACAACTCCTGGCAGCTGTGCTGCCCAGTGGTGTTCAAGCCTAGAGGGAGGCAGAAAGAGCTGTCGCCAGAGGAAAACGAGTACCAGATATGAGGTATTACACTAATACACACAGGCAGGGGGTGTATAGCCAAGGTGGAGAGTAGCTCCCAGTTCCTCTCAACCAGAGAGACAGTTTGAGAAACTGAGAGTAGCCTAGAGCAGCCCTACTCACTTTCACCCAGTCAAGGAGCTTGATCACAACCCCTCCAGCTGTGGGGGATGTGGATCTGTCTGACCAAAAATGCTAGAGAAAACTCCTGGAAGCTGTGTAGCCCAGCAGCACTCAATCCAAAAGGTAGGTGGGCAGAGTTAATATTTCTTAATCATAAAGCTTGTGGCCCTCTTCTGTCAGGAAACTTGGGTTGCAGGTCATCTTCAGTTAAGACAACAAAATGCTTTACCAGCTTTAGAGCTGCTTCTCCCACTATGCCCAGGCAGAGAATCTAATTTGTAGCCCTCCTCATTGCTGAATACAGTCTTCAGCCTGTCAAACCAGGGAATATAGCCAGAGAAAACAGGAAGCCACATAACCCATTAAATAGCTCTGTGTATAGTGGTACCTGATAGGAAAGTACAGCCCACGGTTTCCCTTCTGACGAGAAAACAAAAAACAGAAAAATTACCATGTAATTCAGTGCACACTCTGGCTGGGTTGAGTCAACAGTCAAAAAGCTATATAGGCCCTGGACTCCATCCTACTGTCCTTCCAAGGCAAGGAGGTTAATTCATAGCCCCATAAGCTACTGAATATAGTACCTGGTACAAACTATCTAGTAAGCCTGACCAGAGAATCCAGGTAACCATGGAGCCCATTCTACAGACTCGTGTGTATAGAGAACCAAGCCAGAAGACTTATCCAAGAGTTCTCAGCCAGTACTTCACCCACCTGTCCTTAGAATGTTAAATTTGCCTTGTCCCAAAATGGAAAATAATAGGAGGACCCACCTGCTTAAGGACATTACTAGCAGACTCATGCCAAACCCCAAGCTGGGCTGACTGGGGGGAAAAAAAAAACTGTCTTGGACAAAGGAATCCTATAAAGTCTGAAAGCAGAAACCATTCATATGTGTATATACCCGTGTAAGGAATCAAGGATCATGATGAATCAGGTAAATATGACATCAAAAGAAGCTCATAAAGATCCCATAACTGACTCTATGTTCACCTTGCACCAGTGGATCTCTCCACATTGGCTTGGCTCTATGTTAGGAAGGAGAACTATGAACTCTCAGATAAAGTATTCAAAATAATCCTGTTAAAGAAGTTCAGTGTGCTACTGGAAAACACAGACAACTAAGTGGAATTTGGAAAACAATGAATGAACAAAATGAGAGGTTCAACAGGAAATAGCATACATTAAAAGGCCCAGAAACTCTGGAACTGAGAAGTCCAGTAAGTAATCCGAAGAATCCAATAGAGAGTATCAGAAGTAGAGCTGACCACACACACACACACATCAACACCTCAAGTTTACAATATTAAAAATTACCTAGTCAGAGGAGCAAAATGAAGAAAAAAGAGTATTGAAAGCCTACGAGAATTAAGGGACAAAAAGGAAACCAATAGTCACGTTATGGAATTCCACAAGGAGAAGGGAAAGGGTCAGAATGCATACTGAAAGCAATAATGGCTTAGAATTTATTGAACCTTGGAAGAGTAATGGACATTCAAATCCATAAAGCCCAGAGGATCCCAAATAGGTTGAACTCAAATAGGACTAACAAAGACACATAACTAAATTGTCAAAAAAAAAAAAAAAAAAAAAAAAAAAAAAAAAAAAAAAAAAAAAAAAAAAAAAAAAAAAAAAAAAAAAAAAAAAAAAAAAAAAAAAAAAAAAAAAAAAAAAAAAAAAAAAAAAAAAAAAAAAAAAAAAAAAAAAAAAAAAAAAAAAAAAAAAAAAAAAAAAAAAAAAAAAAAAAAAAAAAAAAGAAACAGCTAAAGAAGAGAGTCATTACAAACAAGGGAACCATGTAAGACTATCAGCAGATTTCTCAACAGAAAGTTTTGGGGCCAAGAAAAAAAAAGGGATGATATATTCAAAATTAACGACTGTCAACCAAAAATTCTGTACCAGTAAAACAAAGAAACTTCAGAAACAAAGTAGGACTAAAAGCTGTCTCAAACAAAAGCTGAAAAGTTCGTTATCACTACAGCTGACATATAAGAAAGGCTAAAGAAAGTTCTTTTAGAGTAAGTAAAATAAAAACATTAAAAAAAACATAAAAAGTTAGTGTTAATCTCATTGATAATGGTAAATATATAGTTATAGATTCTGCAATATGGCAACAATTCACTTAAAATTTTAGGTTATGATGAAAAAATAAGCATAGTAAAAATAACTATAGCTACAATAATTGTTAGATACATAATGTAAAAACATGTGACTTATACCATCAATAATCTAAAATGTAAATGAGAGGAATGGTAAAAGTGTAAAGCTTAAAAATTCTACTGAAGTTAAGCTGTTATCAATTTAAAATAGGATATTATAAGTTTAAGGTATTTTATGCAAACCTTATGGAAATCACAAGGAAAATCATTTAATTACACAAAAGAACATAACAAAGAAGTGAATGCATATGGATACCAAAACACATCAAAAAACAAATAAAAAAATTAACAAGGAATCGGGACACCTGGGCGGCTCAGTTGGTTAAGCAGCTGCCTTCGGCTCAGGTCATGATCCCAGCATCCTGGGATCGAGTCCCACATCGTGCTCCGTGCTCGGTGGGGAGCCTGCTTCTCCCTCTGCCTCTGCCTGCCACTCTGTCTGCCTGTGCTCGCCCTCTCGCTCTCTCACAAAAAAAAAAAAAAAAAAAAAAAAAAATTAACAAGGAACAATGGATTTACAACAACAACCAGAAAACACATAACAAAGTGGCAATAGTATGTCTTTATCAATATTTGCTTTAATGAACACTGATGAAATTCTCCAATTAAAAGACATAGAATGGCTAAATGGATAAGAAAAAAAAGAGCAAATAATATATTACCTATAAGAAAGTCATTTTTTTCTGAAAAAAATTTATTATTTTTATTATATGTTAGTCACCATACAGTCCATAATTAGTTTTTGATGTGATGTTCCAAGATTCATTGTTTATGTATAACACCCAGTGTTCCATCCAATATGTGCCCTCCTTAACCCATCACCAGGCTAACCCATCCCTCTACCCCCTTCCACTTTAAACTGTCAGTTTGTTTCTTGGACTCAACAACTCTCTTGGTTTATCTCCCCCTCTGATTCTCCCCCCTTCACTTTTCCTTTTTCTCCCAATGTCCTCCACGCTATTCCTTATGTTCCACAAGTAAGTGAAACCATATGATAATTGATTTTCTCTGCTTAACTTATTTCACTCAGCATAATCTCCTCCCATCTCATGCATGTTGATGCAAAAGCTGGGTATTCACCCTTTCTGATGACTGAGTAATATTCCATTGTATATATGGACCACATATTCTTTATCCATTCATCTGTTGAAAGGCATCTTGGCTCTTTCAACAGTTTTGCTATCGTGGACATTACTGCTATGAACATTGGGGTGCATATGACCCTTCTTTTCACTACATCTGTTTCTTTGGTGTAAATACCCAGTGGTGCAATTGCCAGGTCATATGGCAGCTCTATTTTTAATTTTTGAGGAACCTACAAACTGTTTTCCAAAGTGGCTGCACCAACTTGCATTCCCACCAACAGTGTAAGAGTGTTTCCCTTTCTCCACATCCTCTCCAACATCTCTTGTTTCTTGCCTTGTTAATTTTGGCCATTCCAACGTATAAGGGGGTATCTCAGTGTGGTTTTGATTTGAATTTCCCTGATGGCAAATGATGATCATTTTTTCATGTGTCTGTTACCCATCTGTATGTCTTCTTTGGAAAATGTCTGTTCAGGTCTTCTGCCCATTTTTTGACAGGATTATTTGTTTCTTGGGTGTTGAGTTTGAGAAGTTCTTTATAGATCTTGGATGTCAGCCCTTTGCCTGTACTGTAATTTGCAAATATCTTCTCCCATTCTGTGGGGTGCCTCTTTGTTTTGTTTACAGTTTCCTTTGCTGTGCAGAAGCTTTTGATCTCAAGTCTCAAAAGTTCATTTTCACTTTTGTTTCCTTTGCCTTTGGAGACACGTCTTGAAAGAAGTTGTTGTGGCTGATGTCGAAGAGGTTACTGCCTATGTTCCCCTCTAGGATTATGATAGGTTCCTGCCTCACGTTGAAGGTCTTTTATCCATTTCAAGTTTATCTTTGTGTATGGTGCAAGAGAATGGCCAAGTTTCATTCTTCTATACATAGCTGTCCGATTTATTGAGGAGAATGTCTTTTTCCCATTGCATATTTGTTCCTGCTTTGTCCAAGATTATTTGGCCATAGAGTTGAGGGTCCATATCTGAGCTCTTTATTCTGTTGGTCTATGTGTCTGTTTTTGTGCCAGTAACATGCTGTCTTGGTGATCACAGCTTTGTAATAAAACTTGAAATCAGGCAACATTATACCCTCAGGTTTGTTTTTCTTTTTCAACATTTCCATGGTGATTTGGGGTCTTTTCTAGTTCCATACAAATTTTAGGATTATTTGTTCCAGCACTTTGAAAAATGTGATTGCTCTGGGCAACATAGACATTTTAACAATGTTTATTCTTCCCATCTATTAGCATGGAATGTTTTTCCAACTTTTTGTGTCTTCTTCAATTTCTTTCATGAGAGTTCTGTATTTCCTCGAGTATAGATCCTTTACGTCTTTGGTTGGGTTTATGTCAAGGTATCTTGTGGGTTTTGGTGCCATTGTAAATGGAATCCATTCTCTAATTTCCCTTTTACAGATGTTAGTGTACAAGAAAGCAATAGATTTCTGTGCATTGACTTTGTATCCTGTCACATTACTGAATTGTTGTAGGAGTTTTAGAAATTTGGGGGTATAGTATTTTGGGATTTCCACATAAAGTCTCATGTCCTAGATGAAGAGTGAGAGAGTTTGACTTCCTTGTCAATTTGAATACTTTTAATTTCTTTTTGTTGTCTGAATGCCATTCCTAGGACTCCTAGTAGTATGTTGAAAAATAGTGGAGAGGGCACCTGGGTGGCTCAGTGGATAAAAGCCTCTGCCTTCGGCTCAGGTCATGAACCCAGGGTCCTGTGATTGAGCTCCGCATCGGACTCTCTGCTCAGCAGAGAGCATGCTTCCTCCTCTCTCTATGCCTGTCTCTCTTCCTACTTGTGATCTCTGTGTGTCAAATAAATAAAATATTTAAAAATTTTTTTTAAAAAATTAAAAAGAAACATAGTGGAGAGAGTGGGCATCCTTGTCATGTTCCTGATCTTAAGGGAGAAAGCTTTTCCCCCATTGAGAATGATATTCACTGTGGGTTTTTCGTAGATGGATTTTATGAAATCGAGGAATGTTTCCTCTATCCCTATGCTCTGAAAAGTTTTAGTCAACATCCTTTATGGAAAGGGTGCTGTATTTTTTCAAATGCCTTTTCTGCATCAATTGAAAAGACCATTTTCTCCCCCATTCTCTTATTGATTTGTTCTTTCACATTGATTGATTTGTGAATGTTAACTACACTTGAATCCCAGGGATAAAGCCCACCTGCTCATGGTGAATAATCTTTTTAATGGACTGTTGGATCCCATTAGCTAGGATCTTGTTGAGAATCTTAACATCCATATTCATCAAGGATATTGGTCTGAAATTCTCCTTTTTGATGGGGTCTTTGCCTGGTTTGGGGATCAAGGTAATGCTGGATATAGAGAGTCTGGATGTTTTCCTTCTGTTTCTATTTTCTATTTTTTGAAACAGCTTCAGGAGAACAGGTATTATTTCTTCTTTGAATGTTTGGTAGAATTTCCCAGGGAATCCGTCTGGTCCTGGGCTCTTGTTTTGGGGGAATTTTTTGATCACTGCTTCAATCTTATTATTAAATATGGGTCTATTCAGGTTGGCAATTTCTTCCTGTTCAGTCTTGGAAGTTTATAGGTTTCCAGGAATGCATCCGTTTCTTCTAGGTTGCTTAACTTATTGTCATATAACTCTTGATAATAATTTCTGATGATTGTTTCTATTTCTTTGGTGTTAGTAGTGATCTCTCCCCTTGCATTCATAATTTTATTAGTTTGTGTCCTCTCTCTTTTCTTTTGGATTATTCTGACCACTGCTTTACCAACCTTACTAATTCTTTCAAAGAACCAGTTTCTAGTTTTGTTGATTTGTTCTACTGTATCTCTGGTTTCTAAGTCATTGGTCTCTGCTCTAATCTTAATTATTTCCCTTCTTGTGCATGGGGTAGGCTTAATTTGTTGTTGATTCTCCAGTTCTTTTTTTTCTTTTTTTTCTCTCTTTTTTTAAAAATTTCTTTTCAGCGTAACAGAATTCATAGTTTTTGCACCACACCCAGTGCTCCATGCAATGCGTGCCCTCCATAATACCCACCACCTGGCTCCCCCAACCTCCCACCCCCCCGCCCCTTCAAAACCCTCAGGTTGTTTTTCAGAGTCCATAGTCTCTCATGATTCTCCAGTTTAAGAGTGTAAAGAGAGTTGGTGTATTCGGGATTTCTCTATTTTTTTTGAGTGAGGCTTGGATGGCTATGCATCACCTTCTTAGGACCACCTTTGCTGTATCCCACAGGTTTTGGACCAATTTGTTTTTGTTCTCATTGGTTTCTATGAATTGTTTAAGTTCTTCTTTGATTTCCTGGTTGACCTGAATATTCTTAAGCAGGATGATCTTAGCCACCCAGTGTTTGATTTTCTTCCAAATTTCTTCTTGTGGTTTAGTTCCAGTTTCAAAGCATTGTGGTCTAAGAACATGCAGGGAATAAGCTCAGTCTTTTGGTATCAGTTGAGACCTGATTTGTGACCCACTATGTGGTTTATTCTGGAAAAAGTTTCCTGTGCACTCGAGAAGAATTAGTATTCTGTTGTTTTTGGGTGGAATGTTTTGTATATATGTATGAGGTCCATCTGTTCCAATGTGTCATTCAAAGCTCTTGTTACATATACACTATGGAGTATTATGCCTCCATCAGAAAGGATGAATACCAGACTTTTGTAGCAACATGGACGGGACTGGAAGAGATTATGCTGAGTGAAATAAGTCAAGCAGAGAGAGTCAATTATCATATGGTTTCACTTATTTGTGGAGCATAACAAATAACACGGAGGACATGGGGAGATGGAGAGGAGAAGGGAG
>PISX010025149.1:0-26621 GCA_004024625.1 Mellivora capensis
AAAAATAACCTGAGGGTTTTGAAGGGGTGGGGGTGGGAGGTTGGGGGAGCCTGGTGGTGGGTATTATGGAGGGCACGCATTGCATGGAGCACTGGGTATCGTGTAAAACTATGAATTCTGTTACGCTGAAAAGAAATTAAAAAAAATTAATAAAAAAAATAAGTTGCTGAGAGTAGATGTTAAAATTCTCATCAGAAGACAAAAATTATGCATGGTGATGGCTGGTAACTGGACTAAGTGTGGTGATCATTTCACCATATCTACGTATATGAACTCAGAATGTCACGCACCTAAAATCAATATAAGGTTGTACATCAAATACATCTCAATAAAACCAAATAATCCTGCTTGGGCAGAAACAGGTAGCTGCTGGCAGTTTTGCCTGGAATTTTAATATAATGTGGCATCTCCTTTTATGAGAGTTCTGCTGCAATGTTACTGACAAAGTGTGGGTTGGGGCCAGGAGAAGTGAGCAAGGCCGAGACAAGTGCGTTATTTCAGGAAGCATGCAGTGGGACAGGATGCTAGTAGTGGAGGGACTGAAAAGTAATGATATTGGTTGATACTGGATATTTCTGGTGTAAATAAATGGGGAGAATATTACGGCCACCAAGGTATTGGCTTGGGCAGCCAGGTGGACGGAGTGGCCATGAGCTGAGCTGAGGATCTTGATTCTGGGCCTGGGGAGTCTGAGGCCCCTGTTACATACCCATGTGGGACGTTGATTTTGACCTTGGCTGCGTGGTTTTGGAGGTCAGAGAGGAGCCCGAGCTGGAGATAAACGTGTAGAAGTCATTAGTGATCCAGTAGCAGTTGGAAAACGGATGATTCTGGAAGTAGAGGGGAAAGTTTCTGGAGATGCCCTTGACGGGCAGGTGGAGAGATCATGTGTACATTTGAGCCTGAGAGGGAATCGGGAACAGTTAACTTTGAACAGAGAGAAGGAAGATGGCATAGATGGAGGGGCTGGGAGTAGAAGGTTGTGTGGTTTTGCTTTGGGATGCTTGTTTCCTCTGTGAGGTGAAGAGCCAGGGCTTCAGCAGAGAGTGAGCCTGGGGTCCGTGAGTATGGCAGATCTGAAGAGGGAGTCATGGACTATCTGGAAAAGCGGGGTGGCTGGGGAATGGTGTATGATCACCAGGTAACCTGAGGGCAGGTGGGAGACATAGTCAGCTGCAGGGGTACAGGTGTGGGGAGTCGGGCAGTGAGCTATGACTGGTATGGAGAGCATGATGGTAAGAATGAAGAGGTAAGGGGCACCTAGGCGGCTCAGTCATTTAAGTGTCCAGTTCTTGGTTTTGGCTCAGGTTGTGATCTCAGGGTCATGAGATCGAGCCCCATGTTGGGCTCCATGCTCGGTGTGAAGACTGCTTGTCCCCCCTCTCTGCTCCTCCCTTTGTTCTCTCTCTCTCTCTCTCTCTCTCTAATAAGTAAGTAAGTAAGTAAATAAATAAATAAACAAATAAATAAATAAAATGTTTTAAACGATGAAGAAGTCAGCTTGCAGGATTGTATAACAAAGAATATTGTTCTGCTTTGTTAATACTTTTCCTCCCTGATGGTGACCTTTTTTTGTTCTCAGTTTTGCTTTTTATTTTAATGGATTCGACCACCTTTTAATTTGTAACCATTTTGCGTCACTTGCTTTATAAGCTATGTCTCCTATAAACAGCACAAAGCAGGGTGATGCTCGTTTTCTCCCACCTTGTCTTGTGTGTGTCCTTCCTGTTTGTGTTTCCTGTTTCATACCATCTGGCTCAAGTTTTCACGGTTCTCCCTGTTGGCTTGAAAATCCTAGTATTCATCCTCTGCTGGTTTCTCAACATACTTGATGCTTCACATCTTTAACTGTGGTGAGAATGAAGATATGTCAGGTAACATAATACTTCCCAAAGTAAGCCGAACATTTCATTGTATTTCATTTCTTCCTCTATCTTTTTATCTCTGAAGATATTGCTTAATTTTGTTAAAATTTTACTACTACATTTCTACAATCCTCTTTTCCTTTCTTCCTTCCTACCTTTATTTCTTGAGTCCAACACAGGGCCTGAACGCATGACCCTGAGATCATGACCTGAGGCAAAATTAAGGATCTGACACTTAACTGAGTAAGCCACCCAGGTGCCCCCTTTACTAATAAATTTTTGAATAAGATGGTTACTGTTATTTTTTAAAACACTTCTTACTGTAGTTGACATACAATGTCATGTTAGTTTCAGGTATACAACATAGAGATTGGACAATTCTATACATTACTCAAGGCTCACCACCATAGCGTGTCACAATCTATCACCACAAAACATTATTACTACATCACTGACTGTATTCCCTGGCTGTACTTGTCATCTCTGTAACTTGCTGTCTTATAACTGGAAGTCTGTATCTGTATTAAGTTTATATATTCTGATAGCCACTTTTCCCTTCCCAATCATGTAAGTTAAATGTAAGTTTTAAAATTAACTCTGCAGTTCACTATTCACTATTTCAGCAAGAATGCATTTATCCAATCCTGAGCCACAACTTGGTCACCCAGAGCAGGGCACACAATCTCTACCTTTCATGGAGAGCACTTGGGGTCTTTTGGAAACCAGAAACTGATAGCATGGGTCAAGCGTGGGTTGCTGGTGATACCTCTCTAACAAGCTCCTGGGTGCTTTTTAAGAATGACAAACGTAGTGATCCAAAGGGGCATGTGTACCCGAATGTTTATAGCAGCAATGTCCAAAATAGCCAAGCTATGGAAAGAACCTAGATGTCCATCAACAGATGAATGGGTAAAGAAGATGTGGTATATACATACAATGGAATACTATGCAGCTATCAAAAGAAATGAAATCTTGCCATTTGCAATGACGTGGATGGACCTAGAGGGTATTTTGCTGAGCGAAATAAGTCAGTCAGAGAAAGATAATTATGATATGATCTCCCTGATATGAGGAATTTGAGAGGCAGGGCTGGGGGTTCATGGGGAGTAGGGAAGGAAAAAAATGAAACAAGATGGAATCTGGAGGGAGACAAACCATAAGAGACTCTTAATCTCAGGAAACAAACTGAGAGTAGCTGGAGGGTAGAGGGGAGAGGGATGGGGTGATTGGGTTATGGACAGGGGGAGGGTATGTGCTGTAGTGAGTGCTGTGAATTGTGTAAACCTGGCAATTCACAGACCTGTACCCCTGAAGCAAATAATACATTATATGTTAATACATTTAAAAAAGAATAATTTCATCAACATTATGAAAATGGATCATGTGAGAAAGAAACTGGATTCAGTGAGACTACTGAGGATTTTTAAAAGTTCACTCATTTGTTTACTCAACAAATAATGACCAAAAAAATGTCTATGTGCCTAGCATTCTTCTAGAGATCTGTGACACAGCCAGGATTATAATGGACAGACATCCTGCCTTCCTGGAGCTCACAAGAGAAAATGTCTTGAGATTAAGCAATAATAATGAAGATGGAGAGGATTAGAGGCTTTTGTATGATACTTAGAGATAAAATTTATAAGAATTATTTGTATCTCACTCTTTGGTCTTCTACCATGTTTTCTTAAATCATTTTTTTAAGTCAATTTTGCTTACATTTTGGAATGTTTTATTAATTTCTATGATCACTTCACAGGACATTGAAAATAACTGTAACATTTAATTAAATATTTTCAGTTTTTTTTTAAAGGGAAGTTTGATTTTTATTGACTAGAACTCTTTAATATTCAAGTGATGTAGTATTTTTTCATTCTGTGTTTGCATTTTATTTTATGTTTAGGAAATCTGCATCATAAACTTTTTGGTTGACTTTACAGCATGCAGACTTTCTGTATGAATCTTTTGAAGCATATTTAATATTTGATGTACAAAGAATCAGTTGTCAATTTTTGAACTCCATTCCTTCGTTCAACTATCTGGATATTAAGCAAGTAGCAGACTTTTAATTATTCCTTCTTTCTCTCCATCTGTCAGTTGAACAGGCTGAGAGACAATTTCCCTTCGATCAGCTGATGTGTGAAGAACACAGGAGAGTGATGTAATCAGTGATCACGTGAACATACCTTGCGCCCCAGGACCACAGCCGCATCACACCTGTTAATTAATACACTTTGTTCAGAGGAAGAAACTCTTCATTATTAATTATAGGATGTCTTCTTAGGCAATTATTTATCCAATTTTTAAATTAACTTAGGCCATCTAAAACATGTACTCTTCAGCATTTTAAATCAATGCAGATACTAGAAGTATTAATGGAATTGTCTGGGTTTTTTTAAAGATTTTAGTTATTTATTTGACAGAGAGAGGCAAAGCGAGAGAGGAAACACAAGCAGGGGGAGTGGGGGAGGGAGGAGCAAGCTTCCCGCTGACCAGGGAGCCCAATGTGGGACTTGATCCCAGGACCCTGGGATCATGACCTGAGCTGAAGGCAGAGGCTTAACAACTGAGCCCCCCAGGCACCCTGAATTGTCTGTGTTTTATATGATTTTTTATTACTATTAGTACATTACTAAAGAATGAACAAGTCTACATTCTTGAGTTTGGGCATGGACTTGGCAATTACTACTGTCACAATGAGAGTGGGATGAAAATGCTGTGACCCTGGGAAGGAGAGGCAGGCATCTGTCACGGATGAGCTAGGGAGACGCTGGAGACAGGAAGGGAGGGGTGTGCAGAGTTCACGTAACGTGTAACCCAGACACATCCTCAGCAGGATCCACCAGATGTGCAAGGAGGGCCCACCCAGCAACTGCCACCATGGGAAAGCATGGAAGACAGGCCAGATGGGGTAAAGTTGTCAATGTTTCAATATGTAATAGAGACAAGAGTTACATGTAATGACTACATAGTCTAAATATTGTCTTGATGGAAATACTTAAAATAAATCTGTTTGAGACTTCACTATGATTATAGCTGATTATAGGAGAGCCATGGAAGTCAAAGCTAATCGGATCCCATGCAAGATGCCTTCCCTCGGAGTCTCAGCCAGGAGCTATAATTAATCTCAGCCTAACATTTATTGATTTCTCACAAGTTCTCCACTGGGTTCATTTGCTGATATGTCTTGGCTGCGCATGTTAATCATATTCACAACTAAATATATGAATGTGCAGGACAGTTGACGTTTCATTACTAGTTTAATGATGACCTGACCGGGGTTACGCTCTGTGTGCCTATGGCTAAGGTTGTAGCTGGATTAGCCACTTCAGGTGTCCTTCATGTGAACATCTTTGATGATGTCAATATTTATTCTTCCAGGTGGATTTTAAAATCATTTTGCTATTACCTAAGCTTTTCCTTTGGATTTCTTTTTTCTGGTATTTCATTAAAATCTATAAATTGGCTTGGGAACGTTGCTTTGTTGCCTTCATTCAGGAAAAGTTTTTTTTTTTTCTCTCCAGTGATTTGAACCATCATTTATGTCCCCCTGTAAATTTTTATAGTGTTCTATTGCAGTTCATGTACCTTTCTCAAGATTTATTCTGAAGGATTTTAGGTTAGAGTTGGTATTATGAATGAGATCTTAGATAATCCAAGTGGTTATTTTGCATTCACCAAGCTGGTTTCAGATTTTCCATGTTTATCATTTATATGCTATTCTGTTGGCCTTTTTCTAACCATATTTAGTGCTGATTGGGGGCTTTATTGGATTCCAGTTAAAAAAATAGTGTATGTGTATTGAGACAGGATCATATCTGATTAGAAAACTCTGACATTTCTGTTGGGAATTAACACCCTCTGGGAATGCCTGATGTGAATGTCACTCACCAAAGGGCAAAAATGTGCACATCTGGTTAATTCTGGCCTCTCAACAAACAAGATGGGATTCTGTTTCTGACAGTCTGGGTGACAGAGGTTAATTATGCATGGCCTTTGATGAACTAAAAAGATTTTGTAGTTGATGTTATAGAAAGTATTATCATTAAAAAAATGTTTAACAACATTTTGTTTTTTTAAAATCTATCTCCATTATTTTTAAAAATCCTAGTTGAAATTTTTATTTATCACATTTTAATTTGAAAATTCAGAAATTTCTGGGTACAAAAGATTAACTGTGGGTTATAAAAAAATAGATCCCCTAGTGTATACCTTCACCACCTACATAAGAATAAAAAGTCAGTGTTGAATGTCAAATCTTCATAGCTGCACGATAAGCAGAATGCAAATAACAGAAGTGCCCAGAAATGAGAAAAGGCAAAATTAGGTCCATACACAGGTACATAAGCAAATATATTTTAAATATAAAATCTCATACATATATATTTTATATATATGTATATATATATATATGCTTATGTATGTATATATATATAAAGGAAGTGGTATGTTTTACTCTAGGACCCCGAAGGAAGGCTGATTAAGACAAACCACTGGTTTTCAGCATGTGTGTTATGTGCATAACCACATACATGTGAACACACACATATTAAGTGAACACACACACACACACACACACACACCTCCTTGGTAACCGCCCAGAGTGAGCAGCCCTGGGGTGATGTTGTGTAGGAGGTCTGTATTTCATATCATCCACAAGTTGTAGTTTCATGGTCTCAGACAAAATCCAGGAAGCTTCCCTGATATCCGTCCTCCTCAGTGTTAATGTTTTGTGCCTGTCCGGCCTCTCTCCCCGTCGTGGTGCTCCCTGGTCGTGGCAGAAAAGAGTGATCATTTACCACACCTACATGGTCCACTTTCTCAGTTTCTCGATGCTGACGATGGTGTTCGATTCCCTGAAATCCACTACGTGTGAAACGGCTAGTGTGGGCGTGCTAACTCCATTGGGAGCCTAAGTGGTTTACGAATGGGCATGGAACCAGACTTGGCCCAGGGGTAGGAGCTGGAGGCTCACTTTCATGGTCAGGTGTGGTTGTCTGAGGTGCAGCAGCCGATGAACTCCCAGCCTGGACAACAGAGAGCCAAGGAACCCTTAGGTCTACGCTGGGATGCAGACTTACCCCTTCCAGACTTCTTACGGCAAGAGACAGCATGGATGTCCTCATCGCGTAAGCCAGATTGAATTAAGATTTGTTGTTGCCATTGTTAACAACAGTCAAACGTGTCCTAACAAATTCAGTAAAATGTAATTGGGTGGGTTGATTGTGTTACTTTCACTGAGCTTGGTTGATCTATAAGATCCTGCTGTGCACGCACCCACGTAGATTATCACATGGAGCATCGGTCTTCATCTGTCTGCTCAGGACCCTGCCTCTCCAAATGGAGAATGAAGCTTTTTGATGGTTTCATTAATGGGTACTCAACTTCAGGGAGAGTTAACAATTACCATTGTGACTTGTTACTGTAATTGCCAATATCACAATCTCTTTGCATTTCTCCTCTTGGGTCTAACCAGAAATGTCCGATATAAATGTAAGGAGACCATGTCGCCATCTTAAGTTGTCTAGTAGCCTTGTTTAAAAAAAAAGGAACAGATGCTGTATGTTGGCTAATTGAACATAATAATTTTAAAAAGGGGGAAAAAGTAACAGGTCAATTTAACTATAATATTTTATTTAACTCAATATACACAAGATATTTTCATTTTATTAGGTAAGCAATATAAAATGTGTTAATAAGATAATTTACATTCTTTCTTCGCACTGAGACATTGAAATACGGTGTCCATTTTACACTACAGGGCATCTCAATTTGGACGGTGCCTGTTAAATACTCAGTAACCAGATATCTACCACAAGGGGAGTGGCCAGTTTTTACCATGTGGGAGAGCACAAGTCCAAACCATCGTACTTACGATACCTACACAATGTAGGTAGTACCGCTAGCCCATCTTGAGGGGAAAGGGAAGATCTGTGGTAATGTCAGCTATGCTCCTTGTAGCAGCGGGAGAAGCCAGACCTGGTTCAGAAGGTGGCAAACGACATGCTTCCCACTGTGCGCCCTTTAAACTCCGTGGATGGGATGGGACGATTCACACGATGCAGGCGTTAATTTGTGCTTCCTCCTTTGTTTTCAAACAGGGACCCCCATTCTCAATTCCAAGGGATGGTGGTAAGCCTCCCTTTCCTTACACTCAAGAAGCTGAGTGACTCATACTTTAAAAAATTGGAACAAAATGACCCACTGGGAAGAACCAATGGCACTGTGAAATAGCTATTAACCAAGTGAGTAACTTCAGTGTAGATACATTTAGACCCACAGACGCGGTATTGTTAGCTGACCGTTCTTCCCTGTGCTGGTGCCATCCTCTTGTCAATGTGATGGTGGAGCTCCAAGTTGGGAGTCCCGAGTACTTGATCTTCATTACAGCCCTCAGATGCATTGGTTTTCGCTCTCATATCTTATTTTTTAAAAGCTTGCACTGACGTTTTAATATATTGTTTGTGTGTTTAAGTTCGAGCCAACAATGAAATATTATTAATCTAAGTTTCTAGCTTTTCTTGCGAAGAGACAGGCAGCTTTGGTCCCCCTTGGACCCACATCCTAAGGGGCCTGTGAAGGGCGCCTGGGTGGCTCAGTGGGTTAAGCATCTGCCTTCAGTTTAGGTTATGATCTCACAGTCCTGGGATGGAGTTCCGCATCAGGCTCCCCACTTGGCAGGAAGCCTGCTTTTCCCTCTGCCTGCCACTCCCCCTGCTTATGCTCTCTCTTTCCCTCTTTCTGTTAAATAAATAAATAAAATCTTAAAAGGGGGGCGGCACTGGATGGGCTTGGGTCTCTGGCATCTGCCACAGAACTTACTCCTTGAAACACGCAGTTTCTTCTTTCATGAATTTCAGCTTTCTGTCCAGTTCCTGAAGGCAAAGAGAACCTGATTTGCATTTCTTGGTTTCTTTTTATAAAATAGAACAACTACTTCTCTATGCTTGTTTGTTTTGCATTTCTCTTGGCAAAGACCCGAGTAATATTGCAGTTCCAAAAATGGATGGACATCCCTCAGGGTGGAGAGTTTAAGCAAACGCCTTCTTTAAGTAAGGACCTTCCCCACATCTTGTAAGGGGAGAGGGTAGTGAGAGACCTCCTTGTTTTCCCTTGCTCAAGAATGAGCATTGTGATTTTACTGTTGAATTTTATTTGGAAAGTTCATTTCTTACTATTTACAAAGCAGTAATCAGTTGGGAAAGCATGCTCAACTGTGTTATCTTGTTCTTATTTTATATTTTATAAATAACTCAATGAATTATGTACTACAGTGTCAAGGTCAGAAATGGGGTGAATGGGTGAAGTATGTGTTTGGGGTAGCCAGGGTTTCTGATGCTGAGTCCTGGTTTTGTCTGCGACACTAGGACTGGGTTTCTATGACCACCATAAAGGATTTTCATGGGCCATGACAGGAGTTAGAGACACAAAATTTCCCACTGCCTCCCATGGGTATGGTTTACTCTGTGCCCCTTAGGGAGATTTGGGAGAAGTGGCTGGAGGATAGAAGACAAATAGAGCAAATATCCCCAAAGCAGGTGACTGACTCCAGTGTTTCCAGGTTAGCATAAATGAGTTCTTAAGTCAAAGAAAAGTTTGCTTTGGAAAGGATCATTTCTGAAAAAGTCCTGATGTGTGGAAGGAACACACCAACTATTGTTGCTGTGTACTAGCTGTGATGTGTTCACAAACGCACACGAGTTCTATTGCTGAATCATTCATGAGGTTTTGTGCCATCATCAGAGAGCCCTACGAGGTCCGTATCAATATCAAGAGTTTATAGATGAGGACATGGAAACTCTGTGTGGTTAGTGCATTCACTAACTGCCTGAGTGACGACTGGTCCCCAGGGCTCTCTGGGAATAAAGGGGCTACTCTTTACTCCTCTGCCATGGCTGCAAGAGAGGATGGCGGGCAGTTCTTTGCTAGGAGTAACTTTTCTATGTCTCTGGGTTTCTTCTTTACTATTCCAATGCACTCTGCTCTCCCTTCATGAGACTTCTCTGATTAAGGACACCTAAATCATAAGATCAGAATCTGTCAAGTGGCCACAGATTGATTTTCTTGCTACTAGAGCAGAAAAATACATTTTCCATTTCTCTTATAGATTTTGCAGTGGAGCCGTGCAGGTGATAAATTATTGGCACATTCAGACCATCAGTGATGACTTTGGGATTCAGGGACTCTGGGTGTGTTGTGCGTGATCTTCCAAAAATGCAAATTAAAAGCCTATTTGCTTTATCCTTTACCTCTGGTGCTTTATCATTCAATGTCATTACAACTCTCTGACAGAAAAACCACAGGAAGAATAAGAAAAGAAAATGTAAGATTTGGAAATTTTTGTAACATTTATTCAACATGCACTCTGTGTAGAGAATATGGACAGAAAATGCATATGTTTGGACCATTATCTTCACAAAATTAGACAACCAACCGAGCCTCTCAGGTGCCCTGAGGCTCTATTTTCCAGAAAGTGTTCATTGGAACATTAGAGCCCATGGAGGAAACTGACCCTTTCTTCTCCTGGTGTTTCTATGTAAGTCTTTAATTTAGGACTTTTCTTGAACATTTATGTCCTATTCTCTCTCAGCCACATGTTCTTCTCTTGTGGTAACATCTAAATGGCTCTCCAACCAGAAACAAAGATAGCTCCATGAGGCTGGTCTGGGGAGAAAGACAATGTACTGAATGATTCTAACAGCTTGTGTTAGTAATTTTGACACTTCCCTATACAGTAGAAATGGGATGGGTTTTTCTCCATGTGACAGTTCTGGGGACAAATGGAAAAGTCCTTGGCGGGGGTGTGGGGAGGTCCCTTTTGTCATTTATTTACTCCTTAGCTAGTGCCTTGCTCTGTTTTTAAGCACAGGGGTTAACGGCATAAGCATAATTCACAGTCCTTTTGTCTGAAAGACAAAACCTGGGATCAAATCCTAGATATGCCCTTTGCCAGTTCCGTATACTTTGGACAGAAGCCTCATATGAGCCTCAGTTTTTTTCACCCAATAACTGGAGGTGGTAATCACACCAACCTAATCAGGGTGCTTTAAGGATGGAATGAGTCTAATGCTTGCAAATCTCAGAGTCTGGCTCGTTATAAGTGTGAACTGCTTACAAACCAGAGCCAAGGAAAGTAGCCTCAGCAAGAGATTAAGTGAGAACATTGTTTAAGGAAAGATTTTGCAGTGCAACTAGGGGAGAAAACGAAATCTCACTTAGAGAAGCAGTAATAGTAGGCTGATCAGAGATGAGAGCCCAGCTGTATGCCCTTAGGCAGAAATCATTACTGCCTTTTAACCAACAGGCTCCATCTATCCTGTGTGGCTGCATAGGGGTGAAGTCAAGACCACAGACTTTGTGGCTAGACAGATAAGGACACAAGTTCCAGATCCCCTACTTAATAACCAAAGGGATATGCTTCTTCAGGTTTAGGGAAAATAATTGAAACTCTTTCGTAGGAGTCCTGTGAAGATTTCTTAAGATAATGAATATAAGGTGCTTAGCTCAATCATCTAGTATGTAGTTGGCCCTTACTAATGGTCAACACCATGCCTATGGCAGCTACCATGACTCCCCAAAACCACAGCTTCATGAACCATAGCTTTATCTTCCAGCCATCCTTATATCCTCCACAGATCCATCCATCCACCCACCCATCCATCCATCCATCCATCCATCCATCTTTTCATTATTTGACCCTCTACTTTCCTTCCTTCCATCCTTTGTCCTTCTGTCCTCCATCTTTCCATTTTCTCATCCTCCTACTTATCCATCCATCCATCTGTCTTATCATCATTCCACCCTCCATCTTTCTTTCCTTCCATCATTTATTGCTATGTCCTCCATCCTTCCATTCTCTCATCCTGCTATCCATCTACCCACCCATCCACCCATCTATCCATCATCTTATCATCACTCTACCCTCCATCTTTCCATCTCTCTATCTTTTAATCCCCTTAGCCTGCCATCCTTCCATCCATCTTATCATCACTCCATCCTTCATCCTCTATTCTTCTATCTTCCATCCTGTCATCGGCTATCCATCCATTCATTCATCCTTCCATCCATTATTAGTCTATCCTCCATCTTTCTGTCCTCAATTCTTCCACCCATGTCTCCTCAGGGACTTTGACTGGCCTCGAGCAAGGGATTCACACTTAGACTTTGGAGCCACAGTTGTCTTCAAAGTGACTCAAGGTATCCTGAGAAGGGTAAGTGCCCAGAGAAAACAAGGAGAGACCACTAGTTCTGACAGGTCATCTTTAATCAGAAAAGCTTCCAATTTGAAAGAAGAGAGAAATGGTTTGAGAATTTAGGTCAGTAGGTTATCCCCAAGCATTCTCAGTATGCTCAGTGAGGGGCATGGGAGTGACCTAGTGGTCATGGTGCATTCTAATTTGCTGTGATCCTCACCATACTTATTGTAAATGTTTAAATAATTTGTCCAGGATTTGAACTTTTCCTTAGGAGGCAGAAATACATTCTTCCATGTCTAATGAAATTCTAAGGCAAGCTTTCCTCTGTATTTTTGGGATTATGGATTAATTAAGAACTACAACATGAAAATTAGTGACATGAAGCAAAATGGTAATTTAATCCATTGAATGGATTGATTGGCTTGATGACAAATCTGCTAGTTGTGTTGTATGAGCTATACTTTGCTCATTGTGGTAAACTCATTATGTTTACTTGTTAAGTTCACTCATCATGAGGAGGCCAGTCAATTTTAAAAGTTTCAAACATGAATTAAGCTTTATTTGTATATTATTTTTATGGAACTTTTACATTTTTTTTGTTTTTTAAAACATTTTATTTTACTTTTTAGAGAGGGAGGGGCAGAAGGAGAGGGAGAGAGAGAACCTTAAGCAGGCTCCACACCCAGTGCAAAACCCAACTCGAGGCTTGATCTCACAACCCTGAGATTATGACCTGAGTTGAAATCTGGAGTTGGACACTTAACTGACTAAGCCATCCTAATACTTATTGTTAGGGGAGTTTTAGGGTCACAGCAAAATTGAGGAAAAGGTACAGTGATTTCCCATGTACTCCTTGCCCACACACATGCACAGCCTCCCCTGTGAACATCCCTCATGAGAGTGGTACATTTGTTACGATTGTTGAACCTGCACTGATACACCATGATCACCCATAGTCCATAGTTTGTCCTAGAGTTCATTCTTTGTGCTGTACATTCTATGAGTTTGGGCAAATCTGTAATGACATGTATTCAACATGGCAACATCACAGTCCTTTCAGTGCCCTAAAGATCCTCTGCACTCTGCCTATCTACTTCTCCCCACCCTACCCCTGGAAACCACTGATCTTTCTACTGTCTCCATAGTTTTATGTCTTCCAAAATGTCAGAGAGTTGAAATCATGCAGCACATAGCATTTTCAAACTGGCTTCTTTTACTTAGGAATATGTGCTCAAGTTTCCTTCACATCTCTTCATGGCTTGATCATTTTTTCTCTCTTTTTACCACTAAATGACATTCCACTGTTTGGATGCACCAGTTTATTTACTCAGCAACCTGAGTTCTATTGGAGAACAATTTAGTTGCTTCCAAGTTTTGACAATTATGACTAAAGCTTACATAAAGTGTTCATTCTTGTATACAGAAGCTTTCAACACTTTGGGCCAATACCAAGGAGTTTGATTAATGGATAGTATGGTAAGAGTATTTTCAGGTTTGTAAGAAACCACTAACCTGTCTTCCAAAGCAGCTGTGCCATTGTGCACCCCACCAGCCGTGAGTAAGCATCCGGTGATTCCATGTCCTCTCCAGCCCTGGGCGTCGTCAGTGCTCTGGACTTCAGCCATCCTAGCAGGGCTGTTGTGTCATCTCATTGTGGTTTTAATTTGCATCGCCTTCATGACAGCTGATGTCAAACATCTTTCCACCTCTGTTTTTGCCATCTGTATACCTCCTTTCATGAGGTTTCTGTTATGGTCTTTTGCCCATTTTTAAACTCTCCTGTTCATTTTCTTGTTCTTCGGTTATAAGAATTCTTTGTGTATAGTGGATAACATTCCTTTATAACCTATATCTTTCACAAATATTTTCTCCTAGTCTGTGGACTACCTTCTAATTTTCTTGATATTGTCTTTCCCAGGGCAGAATTTTTTTTTATTTAATTAGCCCAGCTTATCAACCTTCTTTTGTGGCTTGTACCTTTGATGTTGCAGATAAAGAGCTATTGCTCTACCCAAGGCTCTCCAGATTTCTGTGAAGTCATCTCCCAGGAATTTTTGAGTTTTGTGTTTTACATGTGGGGCTGTGATCCATTTTGAAGTACTTTTTGTGAAAGCTGTAAGATCTGTGTCTAGATTCGTCTGTTTGCACATGGGTGCCCAGTAGTTCCTGCACCATTTGCTGAAGAGACAGACCATCTTGGCTCCATGGTGTTGCCTTTGCCTCTTTTTCAAAGACCAGTTAACTGTATCCCTGGGGTGGGGGGCATCTATTTCTGAGCTGTCCCTTTGGTGCCACTGATCTATTTCTCTATTATTTCCCCAATATCACACTGTCTTCATTATTGTAACTTTACAGTAAGTCTTGAAGTCAGTGTCAGTCCTCCCACTTTGCTTTGCTTCTTCAATATTGTGCTGGCTATCCTGGGTCGTTTGCCCACTTACAAACTTTAGAATCAGTTTGTTGATATCCATAAAAATAACCTGCTGGGATTTTCACTGGGATCAGAGCTTTCAGTTTTTGACATGCTAGGATTTTAGTTATTTTTATTGTATGATGTATTATTACTTCTTTTGCTTTATGTTATAGTTTTAAAAATACTTCTTATTTTACAAACCCCTCCCACCCAGGCTCTCAAAATGACCTTTTTGCACAGACATGTTCTTCACAGGAGGAAATAGGACTCAGGGCCTTGCATGAGTTTCTGAGGCCAACACAGAGCAGAGCTTGACTGGGAGTTTGGTAGTTAGAAAGATTGAGCATTATCCATATGCAAAAAAGCAGAGAGTGGCAGGGCTGAGGAGGGAGGACAAATAGGGCATCTACTACAGGTCAAGGAAGACAGACCTGCCTCTGTAGATATATTGCCTTCAAGACATGTCTGCAAGTCTGTATTCCTCAGAGCACTGATGCACTGTGATGGTTAACTTTACATGTCAACTGGACTAGGGCACAGGGTGATTCTGGATGTATCTATAGGGATGTTTCTGGATGAGATTAACATTTAAATCCATAGGCTGAGTAAAGCAAATGCCTGCTCCAATGTGATGGGCCTCATCTAATCAGTTGAGGGCTCGACTAGACTAACAGGTGGAGTCTCTGGCTGACCAGGTTTGATCTGGGGCATCTTGCCTTTTCCTCCAACTTGGACTGGAACTCTACCATTGCCTTTGTCGGGTCTCTAGTTTGCTGACTGCAGAGGTGAGACTTCTCAGCCTCTGGAACCCCATGAGCCCATCCAGTTCCTCATGGTAATTCACTCATGTGAATGAATTATTCATTCTGTTTTACTATAGAAACCATAATAGTACATCTACTCTGGTACTTTCTATGACAACCCTTATCTATCTTCCCAACACTAACTATTGGGCCTTAGAACAATCATAAAAATCATGATTAAATTATTAAATTATGATTAAATTATATATTGTTGTTATAGATTATTAAATTATGATTAAAATTTGCATGATTTTGTCTTTTCATCATATTTTTTGTTTTTTTAATTTTTAAAAAAGATTTTATTTATTTATCTGACAGCAAGAAAGAGTGAGAGCACAAGCAGGCAGAGGGAAAGGGAGAAGCAGGTTCCTTGTTGAGCAGAGAGCCCAATGAGGGGCTCAATCCTAGGACCCTGAGATCATGACCTGAGCTGAAGGCAGCTGCTTAACCAACTGAACCACCCAGGCTCCCCTTCCATCATATTTTTGAAAAAGCATGTTCACACCTAATAGTTTTAAAACCTCCTATAATAAAACATTTGTTATTACCTTTATATACTGATAGGGAAAATCATGGGTAAAGGAGATGGAGGAAGTATCCTGGCCAGATACAGAGATGGTGTGTGGCTGGGCAGGACCTGAGCACCCCAATCCCAGACCAGGCTTTTTGGCACACATCCCCTACAATTTGTGGTCAATAAAAACATGGTCCAGCAGGATGGCAGCAATGCTAAGGCTGCTGTATCTTTCCCTTACCAAATGCTGCGATGTTTCTGATGGTAAAAGAGCATCCCAAATTTAATCATTTGAAATTTCCTATTAAAGAGCATCCTGGTAAAGATGTATTGCATTAGAATAAACTGCATTTTAAAATGTGTCTTTTAATCCCCCAGCTTTCTACCCATTGCTCACCATTTATTCATGATATGTTGGCAAAGGACTAAATTTGGGTAATTTATATTTTCATACAGAGGCTGGAAATTGCCTTTAACAAATTAAACATGACAGTAATGCATGCAGCCAGCCACTGTGTGAATGCACTGTGAGATAGGAGTACCTATTTGTTATTTTTTTTCCTTCTGGATTTCTGCATTAGACTTGTTCTATATCAGAATTGTTTTAGACCAGGAAGCACTAAGTACATTACATATCCTGTACAACAGTCATACAATGGGATACATTGAGACACCCCAGGGATGCCCGAAGCCATGAACGGTACCAAACCCTATATGTACTATGATTTTTCCTATACATAGATACCTATGATAAACCTTAATTTATGAATTAGGCACAATAAAAGATTGACAACAATTATAATAAAACAGAACAATTCTAACAATGTACTGTAAAGAGGTTATGTGAATGTGGCCTCTGTCTCAATATATCTTAAGCTACTGTACGCACTCTTGTTCTTGAGATGACATGTGGTGATAATATGGCCACGTGATGCAGGCTGTGTGTGATGGAAGCATTGTGCCATCAGGTTAGGCTACTAGTCACCTTTGGACAGTAGGTCAGAAGGAGGACCATCTGTTCCCAGACTGTGGCTGACCATGGGTAAGTAAGACCACAGAAAGAGGAACTGCGGATAAGGGAAGATGACCGCATTCTTTTTTCTTTTCATTTGCATGCGCAAAACTTGGCTGGAGATTATGTGTATGCATACACACACAAGTACACACACAGATGCACACATGTGCACACGCACACTTCAGGGAACTGTACTGAAGCGAGCCACAGACACAAACAGGAGGTTACCATGCTGCTGGAGCTCCTGTCTGCTTTCTCTGCTCACATCAGTCCACCTCCCCCATGGAAGGAGAACCACAGTCACGATCACACATCTTATCTTCATTATGCCCCTGCTTTCCTTTGTTCTCTTTCTTCCACCAGCAACATAATGCATCTCTTAGTAATAGATTATTTGGTTGGAGCAGGCTTTGGGCTTCATCCAAAGGAAGCATACTGCGTGCATTATTGTGAAAACGGGTCTTTTTTCTCAACTTGTTTTGAAGATGCTTTTCCACATGTGTCATACACCCAATTTGTACCAGAAACACACAGTTTACGAGATGATTAGTAGTGGAATTGCCCACTTGCAGCTAAATGGACAATCCCTATTTCCGGGAAAATGACCAAAGGCAATAAATGCTCCTGTTACATCTGGCTGAATAACAGGCTTTGACAGAGAGCTGAGGGCACCAGCGACTTGGATTTCCGGAAGCTTGGGTGAGTTTAAAGCCTCTGTGCATCAGCTTCCGCTCTTGAGTTCACAGACCACCTGCCTGTACTCTAGGTGCTCTAGATGGTCTCCACAGTGTGAATGGCAGTTAGACATGCACAGATGTTTGCACATTAGGGTTCTCTGGAGACACAACTAATAGAGAGAGAGAGACAGTGTGTGTACACATATGTGTAGCATAAAGAGATCTATTATAAGGAATTGGCTCATGTGATTATGGATATGATTAGGCTGGTGGGACCAAGAGCACGGTTTGGCCAGCAGCCTCAAGACCCAGGGCAGCTGATGGTGCAGATAAAGTGTGTGAGCCATCTGTGGGCAGAATTCCCTCTTTCTCGAGAGAGCTCAGTCTTTTTTTTTTTTTTAAGATTTTATTTATTTGTTTATTTATTTGACAAAGAGAGAGAGATCACAAGTAGGCAGAGAGGCAGGTAAAGAGAGGGGGGAAGCAAGCTCCCTGATGAGCAGAGAGCCTGATGTGGGGCTCAATCCCAGAACCCTGGGATCATGACCTGAGCTAAAGGCAGAGGCTTTAACCCACTGAGCCACCCAGGCACCCCAAGAGAGCTCAGTCTTTTTGTTTGAGCCAGACTTTCAACGGATTGGTGAGGCCCACCCACATGATGGAGGGTGATAGGTTTGTTCAAAATTCACCCATTCCAATGCTCTTCTCATCCAACCATGGGCTCCAAGTTGACACATGAAATTAACCATCATGATGCATAGTAGTGAACATTGTATTTTTTTTTTTTTTTATTGAGGTAGAGTTGACGCACAGTGGTCTATTAGTTTCAGGAGTATGACACAGGGATTTGACAACTCTACATTATGCTGTTCTCATCACAATCATAGCTCCCATCCATCACCACCCAATGCTCTTACAATACCACTGACTACTTTCCCTGTGCTGGACCTTTCATCACCTTGACTAATGAATTCCATAACTGGAAGCCCGTATCTACTACCTCCTTCACCCGTTTTGCTCATTCCTCCATCCCCTTCCCTCTGGCACCCACCAATTTCTTCTCTATACTTATGGGTCTGTTTCTACTCATTTGTTTGTCCATTTGTTTGCTTTTTAGATTCCACATGTAGCTGAAATCACATGGTATTTGTCTCTGTCTATCTGACTTATTTCATTTAGCGTACTGTCCTGTAGGTCCATCCATAATGTCATAAATAATAATAAAATCACTTTCTTTCTTATGGCTGAGTAATATTCCTGTGTGTGTGTGTGTGTGTGTGTGTGTGTACCACATCTTCTTTATCCATTCATCCATTAATGGTAACTTGAGTTACTTCTATATCTTGGCTATTGTAAATAATGCTGGGATAAACATGGGGGGCATATATCGTTTCAAATTAGTGTTTTTGTTTTCTTTGGGTAAAAATACTCAGTCATGGAATTACTGGATCATATGGTAATTCTTTTTTTAAATTTTTGAGGAACCTCTATACTATTTTCCAGAGTGGCTCCACCAGTTTATGTTCCTACCCACAGGCTAGGAGGCACTTCTTTCTTCCCATCCTCACAAACACCTGTTGTTTCTTTTCTTCTTGATTCTGGCCATTCTGACAGGTATGAGATGGTATCTTATTGCAGTTTGGATTTGCATGTCCCTGATGAGGAGCAAAGTTGAGCATCTTTTCCTGTATCTGTTGGCCATCTGTATGTCTTTTTTTGAAAAATGTCTCTTCAGGCCCTCTGCACATTTTTTTTAAACTGAGTTATTTGTGTTTTGGTGTTGAGTTGCAGAAATTTGTATTTTTAATTTCTTTAAATTTTATTTATTTATATATTTGTTGTATATGGACCACATCTTCCTTATCCATTCGTACGTGGAGGGGTATCTTGGTTCTTTCCACAGTTTGGCAATAGTGGCCATTGCTGCTATAAACATTGGGGTACAGATGGCCCTTCTTTTCACTACATCTGTATCTTTGGGGTAAATACCTAGTAGTGCAATTGCAGGATCATAGGGAAGCTCTATTTTTAACTTCTTGAGGAATCTCCACACTGTCCTCCAAAGTGGCTGCTCCTACTTGCATTCCCACCAACAGAGTAAGAGGGTTCCCCTTTCTCCACATCCTCTCCAACACACGTTGTTTCCTGTCTTGCTAATTTTGGCCATTCTAACTGGTGTGAGGTGGTATCTCAATGTGGTTTTAATTTGAATCTCCCTGATGGCAAGTGATGATGAACATTTTTTCATGTATCTGATAGCCATTTGTATGTCTTCATTTGGAGAAGTGTCTGTTCATGTCTTCTTCCCATTTTTTGACATGATTATCTGTTTTGTGTGTGTTGAGTTTGAGAAGTTCTTTATAGATCCTGGATATCAACCTTTGGTCTATACTGTCATTTGCAAATATCTTCTCCCATTCCGTGGGTTGCTTCTTTGTTTTGTTGACCTTTTCCTTTGCTGTGCAGAAGCTTTTGATCTTGATGAAGTCCCAAAAGTTCATTTTCGCTTTTGTTTCCTTTGCCTTTGGAGACATATCTTGAAAGAAGGTGCTGTGGCTGATATCGAAGAGGTTACTGCCTATGTTCTCCTCTAGGATTCTGATGGATTCCTGTCTCACGTTGAGGTCTTTTGTCCATTTCTAGTTTATCTTTGTGTACGGTGTAAGAGAATGGTCAAGTTTCATTCTTCTACATATAGCTGCCCAATTTTCCGAGCACCATTTATTGAAGAGACTTTTTTTTCCATTGTATATTTTTTCCTGCTTTGTCGAAGATTATTTGACCATAGAGTTGAGGGTCCATATTTGGGCTCTCTACTCTGTTCCACTGATCTATGTGTCTGTTTTTATGCCAGTACCATGATGTCTTGGTGATCACAGCTTTGTAGTAAAGCTTGAAATCAGGTAATGAGATGCTACCAGTTTTATTTTTGTTTTTCAACATTTCCTTAGCAATTCGGGGTCTCTTCTAATTCCATACAAATTTTAGGATTATTTGCTCCAGTTCTTTGAAAGTTTGATAATTACATCTTTACTCAGTCAATGGTAAACAAAATGGCCTGATCAACTCTGATTGCAAAAGGAGTTCAATTGTAAGAGTTCGAATTTAGAAAGTTCTCCCACAGAAATTTGTATTTTTAAAATGCTTACCTGAAATTTTCTTTTTCTGCCGATCTACTGCTCTAGGAATGGAGTTCACAAGTCTGCTTTCTCCATACACTCTGTATTCTCTCTAGGTATTTGGAAAGATCTCAGTACATGCTGTGCACCTCTTTGGCTAGATGAAATAATTTTCAGTCCAGATGAGGCATCTTATTCCCTTGTGCATCCCATGGCCTCACACAGTGTGTGGCACAAAACACATGTGTGGTCAGTGTTTGCTGAATGCAAACCAACACAGCATTGAAACAGTGCATGATGCATTCTAATATTAGTATACGGAGACTCTGAGTAGAAATAGCCCTCTTTAATAGAGCATTTTGGGAAAAGGGGCCTATTTTCTTTGTTTTTCCGTTCTCTCATTAAATCTAGATGTTGGTGTCTGGAATAATCTGCCCAATTCAGATCCTACTCTATGAATAACATGGCCAGGCTGGAGGAGTTTGCTAACTTCCATATTTATAAAACAGGCAAAAAAAAAAAGTTTCATATGGGACTGAAGTCAAGACCTCAGATAGCCTTCTGTATACTTGACCTGTCTGTGCACATCGGCTGGGCTCCAGACAAGTGTATGTGATCTCAAGCAGTCTCCAGTCCACATCCAGTCCCTTCTATGGAGTTAGGGTCACCATGGAGGCAGAGAGTGGTTTGTCCTCATCTGGCTCCTTTTCTGGGCTCTGTTGATCCCCCCTTAATAGGCCCTGAATCATGGCTCTGGGATGCCCACTTCTGTCTGGAAGGGATGTCTGGAAAGGGTGGTTTACCATGCAAAGCTCACAAGTGCTGGGGCCACAGTTCAAATACAGACCTCCCCCTGGGCTTGCTTTCCCCAGTTCAACTCCACCCCAGAGGCTCTCAAGAACTGCAAGCCCTGGGTTCTAGAAGATGCACTTCATCGCCTCACTCTGGAATGCTGTCCTGGTATACATGCTCCTGATTTGGCCCCAAGGGCAGGAGAGCTAGGTAGTGATGAATAAACTTGTTAGTGGGGTTTTCCTGATGCCTTGCCTTCTTCGTCTTCCCGACCTTAACCCCTGACCTTAAACAACCACACCCTAAACCTCCTTTGTTCATGGAGAGAACCCAGACTTAGGGCTGGACTGACCAGACCTCTGTCACTGTCCCTGCTAAATACCCATGACAGTCACCACCCTACGCAATGACTCCTGAGGCAAAATGCCTAAACAGTCACCTTGAATGCTGGCTGGGAACCCCACACCAGCCTGGGAGCAGCCCTCAGCCAGCTGTCTGCTCCCCCACGATGTCAGTCCAGGTCAAATCAGGAGACTGAAAGCACACTGTGATTCAAACAGTTGACATTTAGTTCGGAAATGTTGGAATTCACTGTAGGGTGGAAGGAGAGCACCCAAAGTGGACAAACTCCATAGAGGACCCCGCCTCAAGCTGGGACACCAAGATCACTGGACAAGTTACAGGTGCACCCGCCAGGTGGCAGCCTTCACTGGTTTCCTGGGGGCAGAGTTGATCTGCAGTCACCGAGAATGCAGGAAACACCTGGGGCACAGGCAGGTGAGTGTCTGTGCAGAGGTCCTGGGACACCTTAGTAGGCAGGAGGTCTGAAGTATGGTGTCCATGTGGTTGGACCCCAGGTAGGTGACTACTGACCTGCTAGACTGGAGCTACAAGGTTGCAGAGCACTGGTGGATCCTCACACCCACGTCGTTGAGCAACAGTACAGCCCTGGCCACAGGAGATGAGTCCCCATCCTCTCTGCCGATGAGTCCTCTGTTGAGGACTGTGGGTCTGTGCTGTCCAAAGAACTCTGCCCACAGTTGTAGTGTGGATATCGAGTGAATTTGGACTTGAGATGCAACATATCCACCATTGGCTGCATTGACTCTCAGGGATGCTGGGTAGTGAGTATTCTCCAGAGTCCCCACAACACTGAACTTCAGCTGCTCACAGCCCAAGCTAGCATTGGTTATGGGCTTCCTTTGTTTTATGGTCTCCTGTCCCCATTCCTTTATATCTGTTTCCTGGGGCTACTTACACACACATTCTTGTGTCTTCATGTGCTTCTGGGGGAATATCCTTGGCAGACAATTCCTCATCCTTGGCAGTTCAAGGATGAGGAATGTTTGTGGGCTTTTGCTATGACCAGTGTGTGTCTTTACTGTGACAAGTATAAAGCAAAGTAAAAGAGAGCCACGTTGGGATCAAGGAATTGGTAACTGTACTATAGTGGAAAATTATATAAGCTTCAGTTAGGTCTCTTGCAACATGCAAATATAACTCAAAAGGCTTTTGAGAAGATTAAAAGAAATTATGAATAGAAAAAGAGATTATCATGAACACAAGCAAACCTTTACCTGTGATCAAACTCCCAATGGACCAAACCAAGAGGCACATCTTTATCTGTAAAAAGAAAGAATGAGGTCACCAAAGTTTGTAGCTAAAACAAGCAGTCTTGGTGTCACAGGTTTGGAACAGGCAGTACTGTTGGCAGAAAGTGAGAGAAAACCAACTCAAACTATGTTAAGCAAAGCAGAATTTATGGGCTCACAATACTGAAAATTCCACAGGTATTGACTTCAGGCACATGGGTCAAGGTGCTTGGAAATGTGTTCACTGTGTACTTCTCTCTGTTGTGCTGGCTTCATTTTAAAAGCACGCATTGCATGGAGCACTGGGTGTGGTGTAAAACTATGAATTCTGTTACGCTGAAAAGAAATAAAAAAAAAAAAGAAAAAAAAAGAAAATCAGGCTTTCCCTCCATGGGGCCCCATCAGCTCTAGGATTGCATTGTCATAGCTACGATCCTAGTGGAATGTGTGAGCTTCTGCTTCAGTGAATACAGCAAACACCCATAGAGTATGTCACTGGCACATTTGCTAAGTTGTGTGATGAAATCATGGCAGAACAAGTCAGTGTGGTCAGGGAGACAAGTGTTATTCATGGTCAAGCCAGGCTCATGAGTCCCCTGGGCTCCCAGCAGGAGACTTTCCTCGTAAGTAGAGACAAAGATGATTCTTTAAAGAAAATCCTCTGTGCTATTGCTAAAAAAAGAGAATACCTACTGGGAAAACCAAGGATATATGCTCAAGGTTAGTGGTACGGGCACTTTTGTAAAATGGAGCAGATCACAGTGAATAACATGGAACAATGCATAACCTGGAAATACTTATTCCAGGTGGCATTCCTGCTTCCTCACTACACCATAAGAAATGTTTTCCTGTCTTTCATTTTGTTTGAAAAGAAAGCTCCATGGTGTTCGTTTTATTTCTTCCTGAGCTGCATCTTTGTTGTTGTGTGTGTTTGTGTGTGTGTGTGTTGTAGTTTTTGTTATCTTCAGTTTCTGCAAAGAAAAAATATTATGAATTTCAGACAATCTATTTTTAAAGACTGTCGACATCCCAAAAAGGCTTGATTCCTAGAGTCTTGACAAGATAGGTTGTCCAGTTTTTCAATAGTCTTATAGTGTTTCAAAAAAACAGCACCTCATTCTGTTTAAAAAGAGAAAAGATACCCATTGATCATATATAATGTGAAAATGCAAAATCCTAAATCTCAATAATAAAGCCACAAATAACTGTAATAAAAATGGGCAATATATTTGAATTGACACAACAGAAAGTAAGAGGTACAAATAACCAATAAGCATACAAAGTGCCCACCATTATGAATTATCAGCAAAATACAAATTTAAACGCAATAAGATTTCATTATCTATCTCCTTGAACAACTAATGTTAAAGATACTTCTCCAAAGAAAACACCCAACAGCCAATGTGTATATGAAAGAAATGTTCAGTGTCACTCATCATTAAGGAAATGCAAATCAAAAGCCACCGTGAGGTATCATCTCATACCTGCCAGGAAGGCTAGTACCAAAAATCCAAAAGTAGGAGCTGCCTGGGTGGCTCAGTGGGTGAAAGCCTCTGCCTTCGGCTCAGGTCATGATCCCCGAGTCCTGGGATCCAACTCCGCATTGGGCTCTCTGCTCAGCGGGGAGCCTACTTCCTCCTCTCTCTCTCTCTCTCTCTCTCTGCCTGCCTCTCCACCTACTTGATATCTCTATCTGTCAAATAAATAAATAAAATCTTTTAAAAAAATTGAAAGTCAGTGGGGGTGAGGAGGAGAAAGGGAGCCCTTGAACACTGCTGGAAACACACAATGGTGCAGACACTGTGGAAGAAAGTATGGAGGTTCCTCAAAAAATTAAACATAGAACTACCTTGATATCCAGCAATCCCGCTTCTGGGTATTTCTCCAAAAGAACTGAAATCAGGGTCTCAAGGAGTTGGACACCTGAGTGCGTGTGCGGGGCTCTGCAGAAGAGCCAAGATGCAGAGACAATCAAAATATTGACCTACAGAGGAGGGGAAGAAGAAAATGATGAATGGAGAAAGAAAATGTGTCTCTCGCATGCCATGGAGGACTATCAGGGATAGAAGGACATCCTGAAACATGTGACGATGTGAATGAATGGGGATGACATTAGTGGGAGTGAAACAAGCTAGTCCTAGAAGAACAAGTGTGAGGAATTGAAAACGGTGAAGTCCATAGAATCAGAGAGTGGAACAATGATTTTCGAGGTTGGGGAGAGGAGGAATAGGGAGTTACTAATCAAGAGGCATAAAGTTTCCGTGAAGTAAGGCAAAAACTCGGAGATCTGCTGTGCAACATTGTAGGTACGGATGACAAGAACACACTGTACACGGACATTGAAGGGGGTGCATCTCATGTGTTCTTACCATAAAATATAAAATAAAATAAAATAGAATAATAAAATAAAATAAAAAAGGTGAAAATACCGTACTTTTTATTTTAGCTGTTTCCCTTAGCTGTCCATGAATGGATGGACAAGGAATCTCTGGAAATCTCATAAATGTTGGTAAAGGCGCAAACGTGGTGAAACCACTTCAAAGTCCTGGCAGATTCTTCTAAACTTATACCTACATTATGACCCAGAAATTCTACTGTTAAGTGTTTATGAGAGATAAAATCACTGGGGATGCCTGCGTGGCTCCATTGGTGAAAAGTCTGCCTTTGGCTCAGGTCATGATCTCAGGGTCCTGGGATTGAGTCCCACATTGTTCTCCCTGCTCACTGAGGACCCTGATTCACTCTCTGCCTGCTGTTCTCCCTGCTTGTGTGCTCTCTCTCTCTCTGACAAATAAATATAAATAAAATATTTTTTAAAAAAGAAATGAAAACATCTGTCCACACAGACTTGTCCAAAATGTTCATAGCAGCTCTCTGGGGAGAGGGTGATAGTCTTCACCCTGATCTAGACAGGATCTCCGTGGCAAGTACGTTTTGTCAACATTCACTGATAATATACTTCAGTTTTTGCATGCCACTGTTTCTAAGTTTACCTCAAAGACATTCCATAACTAATAAAAAACCTAGTTTTATTTTATTCGAAGTCTAGTTAATGATATCCATGTTGGATATTTCAGGCGCAAAGTATACTAATGAGTGAGTTACACTGAAATACATTTAAAATGAGTTAGAATATTGGGTAAGGGGGTGAACGGTGGTAGCTATCATATTAAAGAAAAACCATGTTGAACAAGAGTGGTGAAACAAAAGCAAAAATGAACTTTTGGGACTTCATCAAGATCAAAAGCTTCTGCACAGCAAAGGAAACAGTCAAGAAAACAAAGAGGCAACCCAAGGAATGGGAGAAGATATTTGTAAATGACAGTACAGACAAAAGGTTGATATCCAGGATCTATAAAGAACTTCTCAAACTCGACACATGCAAAACAGATAATCATATCAAAAAATGGGCAGAAGATATGAACAGATACTTCTCCAGTGAAGACATACAAATGGCTATCAGACACATGAAAAAATGTTCATCATCACTAGCCATCAGGGAGATTCAAATTAAAACCACATTGAGATACCACCTCACACCAGCTAGAATGGCCAAAATCAGCAAGACAGGAAACAACGTGTGTTGGAGAGGATGTGGAGAAAGGGGAACCCTCCTACACTGTTGGTGGGAATGCAAG
>PISX010025150.1:0-26597 GCA_004024625.1 Mellivora capensis
TCAGGAGAATAGGTGTTATTTCTTCTTTGAGAGTTTGGTAGAATTCCCCAGGGAATCTGGGGACTGAATTACCAGGTCAGGTCCTGGGCTCTTGTTTTTTGGGAGGTTTTTGATCACTGCTTCAAGCTCGTTACTAGATATCGGTCTATTCAGGTTGTCACTTTCTTCCTGGTTCAATTTTGGGAGTTTATATTTTTCCAGGAATGCATCCATTTTATCTAGGTTGCATAACTTATTGGCATATAACTGTTGATAATAGCTTCTGATGATTGTTTCTACTTCCTTGGTGTTAGTTGTGATCTCTCCCTTTTCATTCATAATTTTATTAATTTGAGATTTCTCTCTTTTCTTTTGGATTAGTGTGGCCAATGGTTTATCGATCTTATTGATTCTTTCAAAAAACCAGCTTCTAATTTCATTGATACGTTCTACTGTATCTCTAGTTTCTACCTCATTCATCTCTGCTCTAATCTTGATTATTTCCCCTCTTGTGCGTGGAGTTGGTTTAATTTGTTGTTGATTCTCCAGTTCTTTAAGGTGTAGATACAGCTGTTATATTCGGGATTTTTCAATTTTTTTGAGGGAGGCTTGGATGGCTATGTATTTCCCCCTTAGGACTGCCTTTGCTGTATCCCATAGGTTTTGGACTGACGTGTCTTCATTCTCATTGGTTTCCATGAATTGTTTAAGTTCGTCTTTGATCTCCTGGTTGATCCAAGCATTCTTAAGCAAGGTGGTCTTTAGCTTCCAGGTGTTTGAGTTCCTTCCAAACTTTTCCTTGTTATTGAGCTCTAGTTTCAAAGCATTGTGATCTGAAAATATACAGGGAATAATCTCAATAAGTCAAGCAGAGAGAGTCAATTATCATATGATTTCACTTACTTGCAGAGCATAACAAATAACACGGAGGACATGGGGAGATGGAGAGGAGAAGGAGTTGAGGGAAATTGGGGGGGAGATGAACCATGAGAGACTATGGACTCTGAAAAACAACCTGAGGGTTTTGAAGGAGCAGGGGATGGGAGGTTGGGGGAGCCAGGTGGTGGGTATTAGGGAGGGCACACATTGCATGGAGCACTGGGTGTGTTGTAAAACTATGGATTCTGTTACGCTGAAAAGAAATGAAATTAAAAAAAAAAAGAAACACACACACACACACACAAAAAAACAATTTAGTACAAAGAATTATTAAATGGCTTGCAGAATCAATTGGAGGTCAAAAGAAATATTTCAGCAAGAACAATTCCCCAAGATGCTACAGATATAGAAGCCAAAGGAGCTGCTGCTGCTACACCATACAGGTGCTGCCCATGGGGTTGGTACCACAACTAGGGCTCTAGAACCATCCACCCTCAGCTACAATACATACCAGCACTATGTAATTTATCTTTGTGTGTCCATTAGACACGGTGTTTAGCTTGAGGAACATATTCAATGAATATTTACTGATGAGATGAACAGATACTCTTTCTTCTCTATTATACACTCAAAGTTTATTTGTGCAAGTGGCTAAAGGAATTAAAAGACTTAACTATGACCATGAAGGAAAGCTGGAAAGCAATACTGTTAGACATATTTTTGTAGACTACTGTATTATTTACTGCCGTTAGTCACTAAGATAAAAGAGAATCCATAAAATTTTAGTGAGGGAAGAGTAGTTCAGCATTTACAATCAGGTGAACTGTTTAGGCAGTGGGAAAAATGGGGGCCAGCTTGCTTCACATTTCATTCACAGACCGAATAGTTTGGGAGCAAGGTATTAAAGATAGTTAAGCCTTCTACCTTGGTTAACCTTCAGCTGGCATTGGGAAGGGTAAATGTGTTTATGGTATAGGCCTAGAAATGCTGCACCTAATATTTATTTGCCTTACACAGACAGCATAATCACATGGCTCCAGTGGACTATAGTGAAATCAGGGAATAGTGTAGAGTTGTTTATTTTATCCACAGGAAGAATAGGAGGAGGTGTTGTAAGAGAAACTGTAACATCTGATTTATAAAAATCATTATGGTAAATTTTATTGTGAAGGTGGTTTTTGAGATATTCACAGAGCATAGACAGAAACATCTTATCTGTCAAGGTAATAATGATAGGACTTTAAATATCCACCAAGCTGGGTTTTAGTATTTCCTTGGATTGATCAATTGATCAATAACAGCTTGCGAGATTTCTCTTTTTCCACATAATAGACCAAGGTCATTTGCACTGCACTAAGCATCCAAACATTTTCCAAGGAGAGCAGGTCACAGTCGACACCTCTCCCCAAATGAGGTATTTTCTTGCTTCTAGGCATGGAATGCACACCTCTTCCACCAACTGTATTTCCTGGGAGTGTCATTCAATTGACACTAATAATAAATTTTTACCCTTATGCATAGACCCCTTGAAAAAGAAGATTGATGTTGAATGTAAGTGGATGTATGCAAAAAAAAAAAAAAAAGATGAGAATTACTAGTTGAAAGAAATGTAAAAGCTTAAAGATGTTTAGAGAAAGGGCAAGATTCTGTAGCTGCCCTACATCTATGGCATTTGCTTTTTTGTATACATTTTTATTTTTCTGAATGCCCAAGTCCAGTACACTAATTTTTGACAATAGCTAGTTTTATATATTTTGGTTATATGAATGATGTTATATGAATACATATTATAGGAAAAAAAAAAAAAGAGGAATCAGAGACAACATTCCCACTACTAGAACATGAAGAAGAGGATCAAGTCTTCATCCTTAAGAATAACGGATTACAAGAAACTTCCTTTTTCATTAAGTCAGGGAGTTTTGTCTGTCCTCCTCTAATAGTAAAGAAAATTCAGAAATCCCATAGGCAAAAGATTAAGTTGCAAAAATTTAGTTTCATTTTGACCTCCCAGGATATCTAAATTTCTCCCATCAGCAGTTAAGACTTGGGGATATGATTCTTATAATATAAATTTGGCTATTATAGTATCTAAAATTTATATTGATGATGCACTTTATCTTTATAATATTTCATTTTTATAACCTGATTACACAGATATCTCTCCTTCATTTTCTTTGTTTCTTAAACATGGTAACACTTCTTATTTTATCTTTTCACAAATCAGCTATCTAATAAATATATCCTGTTGGTGTTGGTTAGGTAAACATTCATACATTCATTCATATGGTCAGAAAAATAAAGCATTATTAGTGGACCTATGCTTTTTCAAAAGCATTCTTCTTAATTGTTTTCCCTAAATTTGCTTACAGTTGCATATTTTCCCTCAATCACCAATATTATCATGTCAGATACAAGAACCATTGGCTTTTTGCATCACTGGCACAATTAAATTCAAAATTAAGTTGTCAGCAGATGATTAACACAAGGGATTTTGCTGACTAGAGAGGCTTTCCCCAGAAGGAATTTGGCTTTCCCTTGGGATTCTTCAAGATGTCAATGTGCATATAACATTACACATTAACATTATAATTGAAACAACTATTATTCATTCAGTCTTTAGTTATCCTTTGCTATTGTCCAATGTTCTAAGGTAGAGCGGTGATGGAAGACTGATAAGGAGTCTGCATTTATGGACTTTTAGTTCTCACAGACAATAAGAATATAATAAAACAAGTGAAATAAAGCAGAGAGTGGTATGCGCATAGAGGGAAAAAAATCAGGAAAATGTGATCAAGACTGACTGTGATAATGTACAACATTACACAGAGGAGTCAGAAAAGATCTCTCATGAGGTGACATTTGTGCTAAGATCTGAATGACAAAGTTGTCAGCCATGTGAAAATTGGAGGGAGGGCTTTCCTGGGAGATGCAAGTGTAGAGGCCCCAGTGACAGAATGAGTTGGATTTATTTGCAGAGAGAGAAAGGGAGTGTGGCTAGAGCCTGGAATGAGGGGGAGAAGACTGGGACAGGAGACTGGAAAGGAAGTCAGCCCTCTCTTTGGTAATGATTCCTTCATCTCTTGTGATAGGCTGGAGGCCTCCAGAGAGAAAGCAGCTATTTCCATCTACTCATGTAAGAATATTCTTAATGATTCTACTATGAGGTACTTTAATTTTTATGAATTTTTCCAATTTTCCCTAAATATGGCCATAATATCTATTCACTGTGGAAATTTTAAGGAATAGAAGTATTAGAAACTAAAAATATACCTTAAATCCCAAACATTCAAGTAAGTACTATTTTCCTAAGTATTTAGGGCAGTGGATCAGCAAACTCTTTCTGTAAAGGGCTAAAGAGTAAACATTTTAGACTCTGTGGGTTGCATGATCTCTGTAGTGACCTTAGCTCTTCAGCTAAATCTGAAATCAGTCAAAAACAAATGCAAATGAAGGTTCATGACTGTGGTTCCAAAAAATTTTTATTTATGGACACTGAAATTTGAATTGTAGATAATTTCACTATCATCAAATATTATTCAACCATTTAATTATATTCAAGACCATTCTTAGCTGGTTGGTTGTATAAAAACAGGTAGCCAAGCCAGATTTGACAGGACCATATTGAGCTGACCCTTGACTTAGACATATAGGTATGTAGATAGAGCTATATCCATTTATAGACATATAAGTGCTGTTGTAAACAATTAAAAAATGAGACCAACACTATATAGTTGTTTTAGAAAATGTTATCTCATTAATTTTCTCATTCTATGGCAGGTGAAAGGAAAATCTGATGTGTGATTAGACACTTGAACATATATATATGTCAAAAGGAAAAATGAAGAATGAGGAATGTACAAAAACATTGCTTTTTTATGCATAAAACCAATTGAGAAGATTTTGATTGCTTATCCATAAAGGTGGTAGGAAAGGAAAGAATAACAGCAACAACAAACAGTCTTTATAAAAAATAGCTAGAAACTTGGAAAAGCATAGGATTGGGGGTATTTATTTGCATGCCCAGCTACCCCTCTGTAACAAAGTCAGTAAAAATGTGACAGAGTTGATGGGATTAGTGTGTAAGTAGGAATTTAGCTGGTAAAATATGAAAGAAGTTCCCTATCATGAAGAAATGATAGGAAGAAAGAAGTTCTTCCTATCATGCTATAGGAAAAATGTTATTTGGCAGAAGTGTGATTTGGAAAGAGGCCAGAAAGGAAGTTTCTTGAGATAACAAAGGTTATCACTAAAGCACATACTAATTATCAGTGCCCAGTTATTTTTAGGGGATGTTTCCCCTGGAAGGTCTGCTCCCTTCTAGATATATCTGCCAGTTAGAAGGGGAACAAAGAGAACAATCCAACCTTTGGGAGGTTCCCATTCTTACATTTTTTAGATTCTATACATTCTCTTGTGTTGCTAGGTTGTTTATCTGAATGTATAATTTTTAATATCACTCATTCTTTTGTTAGTTCATTTATTCAACAAGCATTGATTTAGCACTATTCCATGGCAAATATTGTGCTACATATCTTGGAACTGTGTCTGTGACTAATAATAATAATATAAAATTATATAGTAATATATATTATATACAATAACATATAATTACATATAATTATATATAATAATTAGTAAGAACTATTATTATAGTAAACTTCATAGCAAACTTTACAGAGTACTCACTATGAGTCAGGCTGGGAATTTTTCTAAGCATTTGATTATCAGAAACACAAAATGACAAGACAGTATAATAACACCCCTTTTTTATGGGTGAGTAAATGAGGCACAGAGAGGTGGGTAACTCTCCTAAGTCAGTAAGTCAGTAAATGTCATAGCTAGCATGGCTTTAGTCTGTACCTCTAGCCACCATGTTGAAGACGCCTCTGAGATAAGTGTGTGCTCTCAGAAAACTTAGATACTGGCATAAGGAACAAAGTAATTATAATAAAGCATGACAAAAGCTATACTGGGATGTATTTAAGGTGTTATGAGAATACATAAGAGAACTCACTAACCCAAGGAATAAGAACAGAAAAGACCCAACTAAACTGAAACCTGATGCATAAAGTGTAATGCAACTGGATGTTGGGATGAGAGGTCAAAATGTTCCAGGAAGAGGAAACAGCATGAAGGCCTTAAGGTAAGGGAGAATAAGATTTGAGGAATGACATAAAGTTCACTGGACCTGAAGGGGAGAGATGATGAGGATGAGCCCTAAGATTTAAGATAACAAAGTCCAGATGCTAAAGCTGCAGACCCTGTTCTTCTCTTACAGGTCTGTCCAAAGAGGTAATGTCTGACTCATCTTCCAAAGCCCCACTTATAGTAAAAAGTACATGAGTATCTGAATGGCCTAAAACCTTTCCAGGCAGAACCATTCCAGCCAGATTTCATGGGAAACCTGCCTCTCTACCTCAGTCCTTTGCCTTTTCTTATAATCAATAGCAGATAATCTTTCCTTTGAAAAAAGTTTATAGGGTGCCTGGGTGGCTCAGTGGGTAAAAGCCTCTGCCTTTGGCTCAGGTCATGATCTCAGGGTCCTGGGATGGAGCCCCCGCATTGGGCTTTCTGCTCAGCAGGGAGCCTGCTTCCTCCTCTCTCTCTCTCTCTCTCTCTCTGTGTGTGTCTGCCTGCATACCTGTGATCTCTGTCTGTCAAATAAATAAATAAAATATTTTTTAAGAAGTTTATAAAGGTTTTTGTAGGATAGTTTTAGAGCTAAAAGAATTAACCTATAATGGTAAACAGAGGATGAGTTGCTAGAACAGGAAGAACTTCTAGGAGGATTGATTAAGAGAGTGAAGGTTGGATGGCCCTTTTAAGATGTCAGAGAGTGAGTGAAAAAGTTAAAAGTGATAAGAAGAAGGATTTTAAAAGGTGCTGAGTAAAGAAATGGCTTTCAAGAAGAAAGTCAATAGTCTATAAGACTGCAAAACATTTTTATGGAAAGAGCAAGAACAGAACAGCAAAGGAGAGAAAATAGGTTAAAGCTAACTTAGCAAAAATCTAAATACAAGTGAGATAGTCTGTCTATACCATCAAGGTAGAAAGTATGAAGAAAATGCCAGACAATTATAAAATGTCACACAGGAAACATGGAATTCGCAAAGCAGAGGAAATTAAGATTGATTTTTAACATATTAAAATGGGCAATAAGATGGTACAGAAAGAGAAATGAAAAATCAGGAAGGTGTTCTTTAAGAAAGAAAATGATACATAAATTAAAAATGTCACATAAAACAGAAGTAATGTGTACCAATGCCAAGGAATTAATCACGAAGTTAAAAATTATTCTATGGCAAATATATCAACTCAAAAATTGCACAGAGTTGGGGGCACCTGGGTGGCTCAGTGAGTTAAGCCTCTGCCTTCAGCTCAGGTCACGATCCCAGGGTCCTGGGATCAAGCCCCGCATAGGCTCCCTGCTCAGCGGGGAATCTGCTTCCCTCTCTTTCTGCCTGCCTCTCTGCCTACTTGTGATCTCTTTCTCTCTGTCAAATAAATAAATAAAATCTCTTTTAAAAAATTGCACAGAATGATTAAGTTAGAGTTTGATGTTTCTCTTGGGTTTGATATGTGGTAGTTCTCTGCTGAGTCTTTCAGCTCTTAAAACAAAAGGAATTCTAAAAAGCTTTTGGATTAAATGTGTATGAATAGAAGGTTAAAAAGTCAGGACAAGAAAAACTACCAATAATAATTACAAGGGAAAGAAGAAAAGCATTAGAACCCAGAGACCAGGAGCATAACTGAATCTGATCACAAAACTTACATAGACATCTCACTGCAAAAGCTGGCAAGCTTAGCAGAAGGCATGACACACAGGGCAAATGACATGTCAGAGATCCAAAAATAGCTGATTGTGAAATTCAGAGGAAATCTGAAACAGGTCAAAATTGAGAGGTGGAAAATTATTAATTCATTTATTAAAAAATATGGATTTGATGTTTAACTACAGTAATTCTTTCTTCAAATCTGGATCCAAAATAGTGTTTCCCAGATAAGCTGCTAAAATAAGTGAGAATGTTAGATATCAAAGTTACCCACATTCTAATGCTCAGTGGGTGGGGAACAAATAATGTGACAAGGAGTGTGCGGCAAGTGTACCTTCACAGTCCTTTATTTTAGTGTGTGCTCTGTAGACCCTCTCAAAAAAAAGTAAATAACAAATCAGAAAGAAGACAAATGGAAATGTTGTAAAAAAGAAATGCTATTGGAGGTAGTTAATAAACCTAGATGCCTTATGCAGATAACATTATTTTGACACTAGCAGACAAACCAAAGATGAGAATATTTAAAATCTATAAAGGTTTCTCCAGGAAGCCATAGCAAGAGGCACAGTGCTATCAAATGAGTCAGAAAGAGGTGATATTGAAAACCTCAAAGTGCAGGCCAGGCCACTGGCAATGCTTGACTTGCTTTGGAGAGGAGGAAGACTCAGAATGGCATTCATGCAGTGAAAATAAAAGAACAGAAGATGAAAATAACCAGAGGGGATTTGAACATTATTGGGAAGCAGGATACATATAATTAAGCATTGCCAAGTGCTAATCCATGTTTGCACATGACAACTCCTACCACTGCATGCAGCTCCTTCATTAAGGAATCATACAAAAGTCCTCATGGCACAAGAGGGGCAAGAAAATTTAATGGGAAGGTTCTTATTTCTCATGAGAGGGTGATCAATGTCAAAGCATTTCATCAGTCAGTGTTTTTGTCTTTCAAGTACACGAAGGCAGAAGGTGGCAAAAACTGGGCCAGGTGATGATGTACAGCAGAGTGGAAAAGCACCTGCTTTAGTAGGCACAGAGCCCCTCTGAAATCAGGTTCTACCATCTCAGCTGCAGGGCTGAGCCATGACCACCTCACTGGAGTCTCTGTTTTCTTATGTCTGCATCCTAAAGTGACAGTGAGAATTAGGGTGATAGATCCAAAGTGCTCAATACATCTGTAGACTTTAGTGGAGGTAGAATTTTAAAATCTAAAGTCTCATAAGGAAGGATGGGAAGACAACATTGAAATAATAAAACAAAATTGAAGAATTTAAACTTGAAAGGTTTAGATATATTCCAGACAGCTACTAGAAATCACTGTGATATGGAGTGTTTCACAAAATGCAAAACACAGAAAGCACCTCCCAAGCATGAGAAATGTGAGGAGAAAACAGACAACAGACAGCTTCTGAAGACATTCCTCTACAGGTTGTGGGTTGAGGGATGACTCAAATCACAGAGTTGGGGCATCATTCAAAGAGAATAGCACAGAGAGCAAACACAGGTGGGAAATGCTTTCCAGGGACTGGCAGAAAGGGTAAAGCATTATTCATTCATTCATTCATTCATTCATCCATTCATTCATTCCCTCACAGGTTTGACAAGTATTTACTGTGCTAGGCATAGTGAAATAGTTAAAAGAACTGAACGGAAAAAAAATACATAGAAAAAGAGGTGAAAAGCACCACACACATTTGCTTTTATTAATTTAATTATGATATGCCAGATGGTGATCATAGGAAGGTAAGAATCTATATCCAGAAATTTAAGGGGGCCCCTGGCTGGTTCCGTTAGTATAACATGTAACTCTTGATCTCAGGGTCTCTCAGTTCAAGGCCTGCACTGGGTGTAAAGTTTACTTTTAAAAAGAAAAGGTATTAATGCCTTCATAGAAAAAAGAAGAAATTTAGAGCACTACATATATGACATAGCCTCATGTGAAATTCCTGGTCTGATTTTCATAAACTTGACAGAAGGTTTTAGTTGGACTGACTCAACCTTCCAGTCGCACTTGGGGAATAAGGAAGGAGGCATGCTTCACAGAGGTTTTTTGATTTGCCTTTGAGCTACTTTGAGCATCCACAGTTCATAGCCTTGATGGAAGAGGAGGAGCAGAGATGTATGAATTTAACAAAGGTTAGCACTCCTTCTGAACAATGTCTAAGAGGCCAGCTAGTTATGAATCATGCATAAATAAACCATAAGTTATTCACTTCATTTTTGATGTAAAAGATCTTTGAAAGATATAAATCATAAAAATTATAAGAGAATATTATTTGCTATTGGTCTATGAACTACACAAGGGCTGGGACTTTTTCATATTTATCTATACCTATAGAGCTAGCACCCCATACAGTGCCCTGCACAGAAATGGCATTTAGTATTTGTGGAACTTAATTAAGGACCTGTTTGTCTTTCAGTGACCCTGTTTACTTATGCCTTTACCAATCGCTTTGTAAATGTATTTCACAGATAGGCTTAGACTAATAAATTAAATCCCAGAGTCTTCATTCAAACATATTAATAGCTAACAAGAGGAGGCTGAAGTCATATTGTCTCCAGTTTTTCTCAAATAGAAACATTAAGAAATATTTCTCAAAATTAAAAAAGAAAATAGAGAAAATAGTGACTTGTCAGTCAGGCAGCATAGTTGAGTTAATCCACTAAGTACCTCTCTAAGGATTTCTTCCCACTACAGCAAAACTAAACAAATGAAATAAAGGAAAATAAAACAAGTATTACTGCATTTAAGAAATATTATAATGTTAAAATGACATACAGTTTCTGTTGTTATAATGTTGCTATCACTTAGCAAGTGATGAATAAGTTAGAAATAGACCACAATATTATCCATTTTTTAAAAAGAACGCAATACAAAAGGTTGCCAAGATACTGAGGTTTTATCATTTCTAACACTTGTTCTCCTGGTTACTTTTCTGTCTACCCTACATGACAATGTTTGTTTGTTTAGGTTTGTTGCTATAGTTAAATCCAGTTTTCATTTTTAGTGCTGTTGCATGCTGCTGAGATGCACAAAAGGCTAAACAACACTGTGTCTTCAGGCAAAACTCCTGTCAGGGTGCAACCTAAGCTTAATTCCCAGAGTAATTTTTAAAAGTCTAACTGGAATCAAAAATGCTAAGTTTATGCCCAGTTTTTTCCAGGCAAAAATATTTTCTCACTTATCTGTGTTATGGGGTAAAGAATTCTCCTTTCCACCCTTATGTATTATTTCTATATGATATATCGTATGCAATGCTGACTGCATATTGAAACTTTGCCTGGTAAGAGTGAATACTTAATGTATCTCATCTTCATAAAGACTTTATCTTTGATCATGGGTTTAACAACCTTGAATAAATTCAGTTTACATATTCAAAGAATCTGTAGCTTAAAGGATGGACTCAGACAAGTAAAATGCAATAGTTATTGCTGGGAAGTAGAATCTGTAGAGAAGAAGGGAAAATTTTTACTATATATATAAATAAATAAATACATATAGTGACATAAATATATACATATATTTATGTATTTAATTCAGTGATATATATACCTATAAATAGCCATATATAGAATTCAGATCAAAGGTGTTTTTCTATACTTTCAAAACCTTCTCTACTAAGTTGCTTTTTTGTTTCAGAAAAACAGTAATATATGTTGAAAAAATACAGTTTAAAAACTGGCATAATCAGGGTCTAAGGTGCTTTGGAGACAAACTCCCCAGTATTGAAGAAAGAGGTGCAAGGCTTGGAAATAGGATTAGCAAAAGGTGTATGGGCAAAGAAGAAAGCAAAGCAGTGAGTAATGATAAATCAGTTTTTAGCTGACATATTACTTTCTTTAATTCCCTCCTCCATGCCTTTCTGTATTACACCTTACCATTAGAAAATATTCATGCTTCGTCATTAGTGTCCATCATCTCTTCCAAGCCTCAGTTCTCAAGACACACACCTATCAATGTTTCATGAGATGACTAGAAATGCCTTTTTTAGGAAGCCTACCCTGAATAATTCCATCCTGTTTTTAAATCCTGTACTTAGTTTTAAAAAATCAACTGCAAAGTTTCAAGTTTAGAGAAAAACAAGATTCATACCAGTATTTGTGTGGCAGGGTGTGATGCAGCTGCCAACATTTAATGCATCTGTGAACTACATCTCAGGTTAACTTCATAGAATTGTAGGGCTTAGTCCAAGAAAGATAATGGTGTCAGTGTGTCCTCAGATTGTATGCTCACCTTTGAAGTATTATGATTGCCGAAATGACATATTCAAACATGTTCATGAAGAGGGACCAAAATGGTAATCATTTGGAACTCTGAAGAAAATGGACATATTTAACCTGAAATAAAAAAGATTTGATATATGTGATATCTTTATTCATGTTTTTTGAAAGATTTCATGTGAAAGAAGGAGTAGAAATGTTATTTATGTTTCCAAAAGGAAAGTGCTAGGATGAGTGGAGAGGAGGCGATAATAGGTTCTCAGTGCAACATGAAGTAGAACTTTCTAATAATTAACGCTAAAGAAAAATTATCCTGACACTTGTTAAGAATAGTGAGGAAGACTTTCATCAAGACTATTGAAAAGGGGGTATTGAACAGGGGAGAGAGATTAGATTCAACTCCAAATACAATAAAGACAGTTGGGGATTTATAGCCAAGAAGCAGAGTGAGGCAGTCAGTGGTTGGAAAATTACCAAGAGGAGACATCAAGAATAGGGGGATTCTTACTAAACTTACTTAATAAGCTTCTTACATAAGCCAGAGAGAGGGATTGGATATAAAGGGTGGAGATGAGGAATCTACTAAGATCTCAAGGGTGATTTACTAAGGAGACATCCATCAAGGGTGGGAGATTCTTGATAAACTGACTTAGGAGAATGCTTGCTTGCTAAAACTGGGCTTAGCACAGATGGGCACAGAGACCTAGTAGAGAAGACAGCTCAAAGGAGCTTAACTTAAGTTTGGTCAAAGAGACAGTCTTTGTCCATAATAGTTATACTATTGATAGTAATATTATCTTTTTAAACAAATGATGACATTGAGGCTTACAGAGTTTAAACTTCCCAAGATCACTCACCTGGTGAGTGAGTTCCAACAGTCAATTATGGAACTCTTCCACGTGTATCTTAGAAGAATCTGTTTTAAAAGATGAAGAGCTTCTTCTCAGAGTTAGTCTTCAGCTTTAGATTATTTAACCAATGATGCTAAAGAAGAATTCCTGAATTGGACCGGGGGAAAAATGATTGCTGAGGTATGTTCTAACTTTAGGTCCCCATGGTTTATGATTGTGATGATTGATTGCTTTCATTTTTAATCTGGGCTAGAAGAAATCTCAAAATAATCTAGCTTTGTTCCATATCTTTGCCAACACTTATTATTTACGGTCTTTTTTTTATACTAGCCATTCTAATAAATGTGAGGTGATATCTTATTGTGGGGAACATGATGACTATAGTTAATAATTATTGTAACTATAGTTAATGTATTGCAAATTTGGAAGTTGCTAAGAGAATAGATTTTAAGAGTTCTTGTCATAAGAAAAAAAACATGTAACTATGTGTGGTGATGGATGTTAAACTGTCCTATTGTGATGATCACTTCGCAATATGTTGTACATCTGAAACTAATCAAATGTTATATGTCAATCATTTCTATATCAATAAAATAATCAATGCATATATTTAAGTCTACAAAAAACTAACATAACACCCTCATTTTATCCTTTTAATGTTTGGTTTTGTTCTTGTGAAATGTGATTGAGTCAGTAATTTTCAGAGAAATGACAGGATCTTTTTTATTGAACTATAGTTGACACACAATTTTACATTAGTTTCAGATGTACAACATAGTTATTTGAAAACTCTATATGTTGTTCACTGCTCACCACAAGTGCAGTCACCACCTGTCATCATACAACATATTACAATACTATTGACTCTCCATGATCCTCTATGCTATACCTTTCATCCCCATTACTTATTCATTCTATACTTAGAAGCCTTGATCTCCCGCTCCCCTTCACCCATTTTACCCATCCCTCCACTTCTCTTCCCTTTGACAATCATCAATTTGTTCTCTGTATTTATGGGTCTGTATCTGCCCCCCTTTTTTTAACACTCTCATTTTAGAAGTGATAAAACTGAAACTAAGAAACAAGATGAATTGTGCATGGTCGCATAGTAGGTTTGTGACAAAACAGATAATATGTAATATCCACCAACTCATGGGTCTTAGACTGTGCTCATCTATTATTTTGTAAGGATCTAATCAATACCCAAACATCTTGTTGACTAATTTTCCTTAAACAGTATTTTTTTTCCTACTTGCAGAAGTCCAGGAAAGTGCAGTATTGCCTGACTACCAATACAAAGAATTCTTGACTTTCAAGATCCTCAGAAGTATGATCTTTAACTGTCCTTTGAGTGGATGGATTTTATTCAATGTTAGGAAACAAGTAATTTGAAGGATTTTCCCACTAACATATTATTAACTCCTTAAGTGTTCCAAGATATCTGCAATTTAAGAGATGATCGATTACTCCAAATGAGGCTGGAAGAGAAGTTTCAGTTGCTATGACTTTGCTACTTAAGTGAAAGGAGCTCTTTTGGAATAGAAATATCTCTCACCTTGCAGAAGAAATGAAATGGATCATCTTCCTGCACACTCCCAAGTTATTGGTCCAGAAGCCTAAGAACTACATGCACCACATTTTTTTTTAATCACAGTTTACTATAGACCTGCTGAGAAAATTCCAGGCTTCATAAGCTCTTCTCAAATCCAGCTCTCCTTAGATTATTGTATTCTCTCAGGGGTTATACTATGCATGTATGGAGAGTTTTTTGTTCCAATCAACTGTGTCAATAGGAAACTGTTGGAGTCTCATCTACCATCTCCTTAGAAGGGAACTAGAGCCTGGAGAACTGGACAATCAACATAACAGACCTCCGCACAGGTTACTACTATGTAACACCTGCATATGGCTGTTCATGTTCATGGATTGTTTTTCAGGGAACCTGAACATCTAGGTTCAATTCAACAGACAAACTCTTCAAACCTTCTTTTTCAAAGTGAATTGTGGTAGTTTATGAAGCTAAACTATTTAGGTAATCTTGGGGGAAAGGGATGTCTAAGAATAACGGCAATGAATTTCATTTTTCTTTATTTTGTACTTAATAAATAATGTATTATGTTTTGAAGAAAATCCAAACATTTGCTGGTAACTTCACAGTGCTGGATTGATGTAAACAAAAATAATTTGTAAACTGCCTACTGGAAGAATGGGAGCAAAAATGCTATTTTTAATTATAGCTTAAATTATTCTTAATAACTTAAGCAAGAACAGGAATAATAGGAAAGATTTTACAATGTTGTGACAAAAGATTACAAGTTGATCTTTGTTAAAATATGTGACTCATAGGAACACAGTATAAATTGTGCCTTTCTAGCCCTTGTGATGCTCAACTTCAAAGCTAAAAGATGCTTTACATTTTGGATGGGATGATGAAAGGGCAGCACAGGAGCTTTGTTGCCACCTCAAGGAACTGGTTCTCAAAAGTAATAGCAAATTAAATCTGAAGCATTCCCTATGAGCAAACTATTGGAGTTTCTGGATTCCATACAGTGAGTGGACTTTGTGTAGAGAGTGGAGAAATCAGGAAGTCAGTCCAGAGTGGAAGTGTGTCTCTTGGAGAGTTAGAATTCTCTGATTCTTTTTAATTTCTTAAAATTTTATGTATTTATTTGACCAAGAGAGCAAGAGAGCACAAGCAGGGGGAGCAGCAGAAGGAGAAGAAAAGTGGGCTCCATGCTTGATTCAGGGCTCAATCCCAGGACCCTGGGATCATGACCCGAGCTGAAGGCAGATGCTTAACCAACTGACACCCAGGTGCCCTGATATCTCTAATTCTTATGTTATGTTTTCTTCAGGAGTAATTAGAGAAACTTAGAGGACTTTAATGCTAAGCTTGTATAGATGCTGTTATTTTCAAAAGAATGGGTGCTTGGTAGAAAATCAGTTAGCAAAGTGGGAAGAACACCAGGTTTGGAGTGAAAAGACTGTCTAGCTTTGAGCTCCAGCTCTATCACATTCTAGCTGAGTAACTTTGATAAAATTAACTTCTTCCCTCTCTCCTGTTTAGTTTATCTCACTTGTTGAAAAAAAAAAGTCAATAGTACCTTTTCATAGTTTGCTGTAAGAATCAAACGAGATACTACAGATGAATTGTAAATGGTGGAGAGTTAAGCTAAATCACTTACTGGATTTTTAGAAGTATTTATTTTATTGTGAAATGTTCTAATATTTGAAATGGTAGGCACTAGAAGGGATATATGTATCCAATGACATTTTGTTTAAAATGCTGTTAGTCACCTCAATTTGCTTGTTATAATGGCCACTCCTTATTTTCTTTGTTTCAAATTTAAAACTTCACACTTCCATTCAAATGTAGTGGTTTAGGATACTGATTCTGAATTCAAACTCATGAGTTTGACTCTCAATTCTGACGCTTACTAGTGCCTATGTTAATTTATCTTACTTTTTACTGCCTTGTGTTTCTTCCCCGTAAATGGGGATAATAATAACACCACTTACCCAATGAGGTTATTTGGAGGATTAAATGACATAACATCTGTCACATTCTCAGTACAATGCTTCACATGTAATAAGGAACCAACCATGCTGGCTATTTTTATTGTCATACCAGCTCAAAGAGGCAAATAAAGTAGAAACAGTTATCCCACCTAAAGGCAACTTAATCCCCCCACCTGTGTCCCCCAGCCCATCCAATTCTCATGCTTCAAAGACCATGCTTCTTCCTATACCTCTCCCTTTTCTCTTTTCTGAGAACATTTGATTTTTCAATCTCTATTGTATGCTATCTTTAAACTTCATAAATCTCAATTCTTCATCAGTAAATAACTCTTTGGATAGACCTTGAGAATTGATGTCTCTAATGAACGTTCTCTATCCTCCCTATTCTTGCTTTTTCATGCCTCAGATAATCCTCAACAAACTGTCTTTGGGGGGAAGAGTTAATTCTGTGATAATACTTATGTGTAGTATAAATGCATATCCAACTTCTTGACTCTATAACGTCTCTGTCTGCCTCCTTCCAACACCCTAACAATAACTTCTTTTTTTTTTATTAACATATAATGTATTATTAGCCCCAGGGATACAGGTCTGTGAATCGCCAGGGTTACACACTTCACAGCACTCAGCATAGCATGTATCTTCCCCAATGTCCATAACCCAACCGCCCTCTCCCTAACGCCCTGCCCCCAGCAACCCTCAGTTTGTTTTGTGAGATTAAGAGTCTCTTATGGTTTGTCTCCCTCCTGATCCCATCTTGTTTCATTTATTCTTTTCTTACCCCCCAATCCCATGTTGCCTCTCAACTTCCTCATATCAGAGAGATCATAAGAATATTGTCTTTCTCTGATTGACTTATTTCGCTCAGCTTAATACCCTCTAGTTCCATCCATGTCATTGCAAATGGCAAGATTTCATTTTTTGATGGCTGCATAGTATTCCATTGTATGTATATATATATATATATACCACCTCTTCTTTATCCATCTGTTGATGGACATCTAGGTTCTTTCCATAGTTTGGCTATTGTGGACATTGCTACTATAAACATTCGGGTGCATGTACCCCTTTGGATCACTACATTTGTGTCCTTAGGGTAAATACCCAGTAGTGCAATTGCTGAGTCATAGGGTAGCTTTATTTTCAACTTTTTGAGGAAATTCCATGCTGTTTTCCAGAGTGGTTGCACCAACTTACATCCCCACCAAGAGTGTAGGAGGTTCTCCTATCTCCACATCCTCGCCAGCATCTGTTATTCCCTGACTTGTTAATTTGAGCCATTCTGACTGGTGTGAGGTGGTATATCATTGTGGTTTTGGTTTGTATTTCCCTGATGCCAAGTGATGTGGAGCACTTTTTCATGTGTCTGTTGACCATCTGGATGTCTTCTGTGCAGAAATGTCTGTTCATGTCCTCTGCCCATTTCTTGATAGGATTATTCTTTGGGTGTTGAGTTTGATAATTTCTTTATAGATTTTGGATACTAGTCCTTTATCTGATATGTCATTTGCAAATATCTTTTCCCATTCTGTCAGTTATCTTTTGTTTTTGTTAACTGTTTCCTTTGCCGTGCAAAACTTTTTATCTTGATGAAGTCCCAATAGTTCATTTTTGCCCTTGCTTGATTCCTTTGCCTTTGGCGATGTTCCTAGGAAGAAGCTGATGTGGCTGAGGTCAAAAAGGTTGCTGCCTGTATTCTTCTCAAGGATTTTAATGGATTCCTGTCTCACATCCTCCATCCACAATGGATGGAGGTCCTTCATCCATTTGAGTCTATTTTCATGTGTGGTGTGAGGAAATGGTCCAGTTTCATTTTTCTGCATGTGGCTGTCCAATTTTGCCAACACCATTTGTTGGAGAGTCTGTCTTTTTTCCATTGGACATTCTTTCCTGCTTTGTTGAAGATTAGTTGACCATAGAGTTGAGGGTCTATTTCTAGGCTTTCTATTTTGTTCCATTGATCTATGTGTCTGTTTTTGTACCAGTGTCATACTGTCTTGATGATGACAGCTTTGCAATAGAGCTTGCAGTCTGGCATTGTGATGCCACCAGTTTTGGCTTTCGTTTTCAATATTCCTCTGGCTATTCGAGGTCCATATAATTTTTAGGTACCATATAATTTAGGATTATTTGTTCCATTTCTTTGAAAAAAATGAATGGGATTTTGATAGGGATTTCGTTAAACATGTAGATTGCTTTAGGTAGCATAGACATTTTCACAATATTTGTTCTCCCAATCCAGGAGCATGGAACATTTTTCCATTTCTTTGTGTTTTCCTCAATTTCTTTCATGAGTACTTTATAGTTTTCTGAGCATAGATTCTTTGCCTCTTTGGTTAGGTTTATTCCTAGGTATCTTATGGTTTTGGGTGCAATTGTAAATGGGATTGACTCCTTAATTTCTCTTTCCTCTGTCCTGTTGTTGGTGTAGAGAAATGCAACTGATTTCTGTGCATTGATTTTATATCCTGACACTTTACTAAATTCCTGTACAAGTTCTGGCAGCTTTGGAGTGGAGTGTTTCGGGTTTTCCCCAAATAGTATCATATCATCTGCAAAGAGTGGTAGTTTGACTTCTTCTTTGCCGATTTGGATGCCTTTAATTTCTTTTTGTCATCTGATTGCTGAGGCTAGGACTTTTAGTACTATGTTGAATAGCAGTGGTGATAATGGACATCCCTGCCGTGTTCCTGACCTTAGCAGAAAAGCTCTCAGTTTTTCTCCATTGAGAATTATATTGGCTGTGCGTTTTTCATAGATGGCTTTGATGATATTGAAGTGTGTACCCTCTATCCCTACACACTGAAGAGTTTTGATCAGGAAAGGATGCTGTATTTTGTCAAATGCTTTTTCAGCTTCTATTGAGATTATATGGTTCTTGTTCTTTCTTTTATTAATGTATTGTATCACATTGATTGATTTACAGATGTTGAACCAACCTTGCAGCCCTGGGATAAATCCCACTTGGTCATGGTGAATCACCCTTTTAATGTACTGTTGGATCCTATTGGCTAGTATTTTGATGAGTATTTTCGCATCTGTGTTCATCAAGGATATTGGTCTGTAATTCTCTTTTTTGATGGGATCTTTGTCTGGTTTTGGGATCAAGGCAATGCTGGCCTCATATAATGAGTTTGGAAGTTTTCCTCCCATTTCTATTTTTTGGAGCAGTTTCAGAAGAATAGGAATTAATTCTTTTTTAAATGTTTGGTAAAATTCCCCTGGGAAGCCATCTATCCCTGGGCTCTTGTTTTTTGGGAGATTTTTGATGACTGTTTCAATCTCCTTATGGGTTATGGTTCTGTTCAGGTTTTCTATTTCTTCCTGGTTAAGTTGTAGTAGTTTATATGTCTCGAGTAATGCATCCATTTCTTCCAGATTGTCAAATTTGTTGGCGTGTAGTTGTTCATAATATGTTCTTATAATTGCTTGTATTTCTTTGGTGTTGGTTGTGATCTCTCCTCTTTCATTCATGGTTTTATTTATTTGGGTCCTTTCTCTTTTCTTTTTGATAAGTCTGGCCAGGGGTTTATCAATCTTATTAATTCTTTCAAAGAACCAGGTCCTAGTTTCACTGATTTGTTCTACTGTTTTTTTGGTTTCTATTTCATTGATTTCTGTTCTGATCTTTATTATTTCTCTTCTTCTGCTGAGTTTAGGCTTTTTATGCTGTTCTTTCTCCAGCTCCTTAAGGCGTAGGGTTAGGTTAGACCTTTCTTGTTTCCTGAGAAAGACTTGTATCACTATATATTTTCCTCTCAGGACTGCCTTCGCTGTGTTTCACAGATTTTGAACAGTTGTGATTTTATTTTCATTTGTTTCCATGAATTTTTTCAATTATTTTTAAATTTCCTGGTTGACCCATTCATTATTTAGAAGGATGCTCTTTAGTCTCCATATATTTGGGTTCTTTCCAAATTTCCTCTTGTGATTGAGTTCTAGCTTCAGAGTATTGTGGTCTGAAAATATGCAGGGAATGTCCCAATCTCTTGATACCAGTTGAGACCTGATTTATGACCCATGATGTGATCTATTCTAGAGAATGTTCCATGTGCACTAGAGAAGAATGTGTACTCTGTTGCTTTGGGATGGGATGTTCTGAATATATATGTGATGTCCATCTAGTCCAGTGTGTCATTTAAGGCCTTTATTTCCTTGTTGATCTTTCGCTTGGATGATCTGTCCATTTCAGTGAGGAGAGTGTTAAAGTCCCCTACTATTATAGTATTGTCAGTGTGTTTCTTTGATTTTGTTATTAATTGGTTTATATAGTTGGCTGCTCCCATGATAGGAACAAGATATTTAAAATTGTTAGATCTTCTTGTTCAACAAACCCTTTGTATATGATATAGTGTCCTTCGTCATCTCTTATTATAGTCTTTGGCTTAAAATATAATTGATCAGATAAAATGATTGCCACCCTGGCTTTCTTTTGATGTCCGTTAGCATGGTAAATTGTTTTCCACCCCCTCACTTTAAATCTGGAGGTGCCTTTGGGTCTAAAATGAGTTTCTTGTAGACAGCATATTGATGGGTTTTGTTTTGTTTTGTTTTGTTTCCATTCTGATACCCTGTGTCTTTTGATTGGGGGTATTTAGCCCATTTACATTCAGGGGGGTAACTATTGAGAGATATGAATTTAATGCCATTGTATTGCCTGTAAGGTGACTGTTACCATATATTGTCTCTTCCTTTCTGGTCTACTACTTTTAGGCTCAAAGTAGAGCCTAAATATTAGAGGACCCCTTTAAATATTTCCTGTAGAGTTGGTTTGGTGTTTACAAATTCTTTTAGTTTTTGTTTGCCCCTGAAGCTTTTTATCTCTCCTTCTATTTTCAATGATAGCCTAGCTAGATATAGTATTCTTGGCTGCATGTTTTTCTCATTCAGTGCTCTGAATATATCATGCCTGTTCTTTCTGGCTTGCCAGGTCTCTGTGGATAAGTCTGCTGCCAATCTAATATTTTTACCATTGTATCTTACAAACTTCTTGTCCTGGGCTGCTTTCAGGATTTTCTCTTTGTTGCTAAGACTTGTAAATTTTACTATTAGATGACAGGATGTGGACCTATTCTTCCTGATTTTGAGGAGGGTTCTCTGTGCCTCCTGGACTTTGATGCTTCTTCCCCTTGCCATATTAGGGAAATTCTCTACAATAATTCTCTCCAATATATCTTCTGCTCATCTCTCTCTTCTTCTTCTGGAATCCCAATTATTCTAATGTTTTTTCATCTTATGGTATCACTTATCTCTCGAATTCTCCCCTCATGGTCCAGCAGTTGTTTGTCTCTCTTTTGCTCAGCTTCTTTATTCTCTGTCATTTGGTTTTTTGATATCACTAGTTCTCTCTTCTGTCTCATTTATCCTAGCATTAAGAGCATCCATTTTTTTTGCACCTCATTAATAGCTTTTTTTATTTCAACTTGGTTAGATTTTAGTTCTTTCATTTCTCTAGAAAGGGCTTTTATTTCTCCAGAAAGGGTTTTTATTTCTCTAGATGGGGTTTCCCTGATATCTTCCATCCCTTTTTTGAGCCCAGCTAGCACCTTGAGAATTCTCATTCTGAACATTCTCATTCTGAACTCTATATCTGACATATTACCAATGTCCATATTGATTACATCCCTAGCCTTCAGTACTGCCTCTTGTTCTTTTTTTTTTTTTGTGATGAGTGTTTCCACCTCATCATTTTATCCAGATAAGAATATATGAAGGAGAGAATAAAATACTAAAAGGGTGGCAAAGATGCTAGGAAAATGTGCTTTAACCAAATCAGAAGAGACCCCAAATTGTGGGGGGAAGAAAGGGGATAAAAAGATGTTTGGGGGGAAAAAAAGAAAAAATATAAAAAAGAAAATATATATATTAGATGGTGAATAGAACAGAATCACCCACTTAATTTTGGGAGAGTTTTGGGCTTTAGAAGAAACTACCTCCCAAAATTTTAAAGAATGAAAAATGAAAAAAAAAATATATATATATACATATATGTATACACACACACACACACACACACACAAAATAAGGGTGACATGATGAAGGGATGCAATATGACTATAAAGATGAAAATTTTTAAAAATTTCTAAAAAAGGAGTTGATTAGATAAGTTGGTTGGGAGAATAAAGAAAAAGAAAGTGGAGAGAATTTGCTCAGGCTGGAGACTAGAACAAAGCCCTGTGCTGGATTTAGGGTATATTTTGATCTATTTAGAAGTTGTATCCCAGTTTTTTTTTTAGAAAAAAAAAAAAAACCCTATGTGTATACAAAAAATAAATTTAGATACAATGAAGGATAAAATATGACTATAATAATGAAGGTTCAAAAAGATTTTTTTATGAAAGGTATCATTAAGATAAACTAGTTAAAAAACATTAAAAGAGGAAAAAGTAAAAGTTAAAAAATTTTAGCATAAGAAAAAAATTAAATTAAAAAAATAATTAACTTTGCTTGACTAAAGAATCATGAGGAGAAAACCATGAATTCCATGCTTTGCTTTCTCCTCCTCTGGAATTCTGCTGTTCTCCTTGGTAAGGGAACTTGGTCTAGGTGGGATTTCTTGCTGATCTTCTGGGGGAGGGGCCTGTTGTACTGATACTCAAGTGTCTTTGCCTGAGGAGGAATTGCACTGCCCTTACCAGGAGCTGGGCTAAGTAATCTGCTCCAGTTCACTTTTGGGAGCTTTTGTTCCCTGAACACTATCTGTATAGTTCTGGAGGATGGGAATGAAAATGGTGGCCTCCCAATCTCTGGCCTGGAGGAGCCAAGAGCTTGGGCCCCCACTCCTCAGTCCACCCTCAGAGAAAAGCACTCAATCACTCTCATCTCCCTGGCCTTCAGACACTCTGAGCTCACCCAGCCTGTGATTGAGCATCTCTGTCTCTGGCACACAGCCCTGCCTGGAGTCTCCAAATCCAGAAGATCCCTGCGCTCTTCCAGGGGGTTCTCCCCAGATCTTGTTGGGTCCCTGCTCAGAGAGCAGTGGCCTGACTGTGCCACGGATCACAGTTTATGGTAACCCCAAGTTGAGAGCTCATTCTTTGGCTCCATCTCTGTAACTGGCTTCCCCACTGTAATACCTGCGAGATCTGTGATACTCAGATACCCCCAATCACTCTGTGACCCTGCAGGACCTGAGACCATGCTATCTAGTATAACTTTGTATACAAAACTGACTGATTTTAGGCTCCAAAATCAGTGGGCTTCACCCTGGTTTAGCCTCTGGAGCGATGTCCCTCAGTGGAGTAGACTTTTAAAAGTTCTGATTTTGTGCTCCATTGCTCTGCCGTTTGTTGGGAGCTACCCCTCCCCACCTGTGGTCTATCCTCCCATCTCTTTGGATTCACTTCTCCACAGGTCCTACCTTTCAGAAAGTGGTGGATTTTCTGTTTCTAGAATTGCTGCTCTTCTCTTCGATGTCCTGTTGGATTTGTAGGTGTTCAGAATGGTTTGATCAACTATCTAGCTGATCTCCTGATACCTGATGTCATCTCAGCCTGCTACTTCTCTGCCATCTTGACTCCTCCTCTCAATAACTTTTTTCTTGATCTTCTTTTATTTTTGTTCTGTTTCATTAGAGAAGACTCATTTATTTTCTTGGCTTCAGTGATAATCTAAGAAGAAATTTCTATCATGGGACCTGATCTCTGATCCTACTTTTCATTGAGTGGCTCATCTCAAAAATAAAAAATAAAATATTTACCCCAAACACAAAGTTTTCACTCAAAACCAGGCCTTTCTTCTAATTTACCTGTCTTTTTCCATTGTGTTTCTATTGCTCAGCTCCTTAGATTTGAAACTATAGGGTCACCTTTGACTCATTCCTCTTCTTTATTCACTGTAATATAGAGAACTCCATAGTTTTACTTATAAAGAATTATTTTGTTCCTCAACTACTTCCTAGCTCCACTGTTATGGGCCACATTTAAACCATAATCAAATAACAATTACAGACCTTTTTTTAGATTTTCCAGAATTTCTGTTGCTTTCTCACCCAATTTTTCTGATTATAATTAACAGCCCAATTAGGTATCATTACATGAGTTTTCATCTTATGAGTCCCTGACTGAAAGCCTAAATGTCCATCAGTGTTACTAGATCAAGTCTAAACTCCATTGCCTCATTTTCTGATTTCCTTTTTACCTAAAAAAGACCTTCATACAAGTGTTCATAACTCATTACTTTCTAACACTTTGGTTCTATTCAGGCTTACCATTTTAAGGCTCTCCAAAAACATTTTGCAGCATTCCTTACTCATATCTGCTACTGTCAATATGAGGATATGTCTTTCTTACCACCAGCACAAATTCTACCACTCAATATCAGTCAGTTTTGTATACAAAGTTATACTAGAGTAAAAAATGACTCCTAGTTCTTCATGGTTTACAACAACAAAAAATTCTCACTCATGCTGCACTAATCTAGATTCTCTGTGATTCTCTACATAATCTCTATGCTAGTCTCAAACTGAGAGAACAGTCTCACCTAGGACAATGACATTCTTGTGGAGGGCACAAAAAAACAAAATGGTAGAAGTTGTTAAAGCTTTTCCTTGAATTGTAACATTTCACATCTGTTCACATTTCTCTACACAAAGCAAGTCACTTGGTGAAGCTTGATGTCAGTAGGATATCAATAAACTGGTCTACAACTGAAGGGTTTTGATGTGTGCATATTACAACCTGAAAAGGATGCCTTTTCACATGAAGAGGCACAGAAAATCCCTTGGCCAATCCTGATGTCACAGAATTATGTTGTACTTCCATAAAGAGGGGCAGCTAATATTTTGAAAATTTATAAAGTCTACTATAATTTCCTCTCTTTGTCATAAATATTTACTTTCCTCTCTTTTGCCCACAAAATATGCCCACAAAATATACTCTCACACCCTCCTCAAGAAAGAAAATTCAACACATATGATCAACACTCTGATCTTATGATATCTTATATCTATATCAAGTCAGGCTATGGTTGCTCTTGATTTACATATTCATGAACTAAAAAGACAAACTATATGCCCACCACATACCCTACAGTAGTACAGGGACATAAAAGTACTAGTCAGTATTTACATTTGGAAAGAAAAAAATAAGCAGCCTATGGCAGTGATGGGCGAATAATAATGTTCAAAACTTGCTAGAGGGAAGTTATGAGGCATGCTACCCTGGACAGGAAGTGAGCTCTGAATCAGACTCTGGGTCTACTCCTTCAGAGCAGCTCCTTGGTGCACTGCTCCCCATCTTCTCCAGGGCACACTGATTTGCTTCTTTTATGAATTCATGGAATTCTAGCAATTAGTGTTATCACATTTTGTATGTTTATTTTAAAATTCTGATCTTCATGTATATTAATATTATCTCTCTAAACAATTTGTGACATTAAATTAGAGGGACTGAATCTTAATAGTGTTGTCAATTTGATTGCCATTTGATTCAAGCTAGCCCTTCCTAAGGATAAGCTAGTCCAAAAGGAGTTTCAAAAGTCACAACTCTGTAAGAATTATGTATGTAACAAAGGGCGCAAGGGTGTAATAGGCTGATACTCATTTTTTTAAGTGCAGACATGGCCATTTGACCATGATTCTCTTGATTTCATGCATCTTTTATAGGCCTACATTTTTCTTATGTTTTTATTATGGAGATGTTATTGGTACAGGGAAGTCCTTGCAGCAGTCAGTAATTCACTAGCTGCCAGATGCCCTGGAACCTGCCTGGCCATCACCCTGTGATTTTGAGAACTAATAACTTTATTTGCAATGTGACTTTGAGAACTAATAATTTTATCCATTTGTAGATTGTAGAAATTATACTCTACCCTTCACTGTCCCCAACTTGTCATGAGACCATCTAAGGTGGCATAATTGATGGTTTTGTGTCTTTTACTATTTGAGTAAAGAAAATTTCATTTTTATTATTAAAGTCAAGCCTAAATAAAGCTGTAAAGTAAGCAGGTGTGTCTTTAAGTTTTTTGGTCTCTATATGCACTTATGTGAAGCTAGGAAAGAGAGAATACTTTAGAAGTAATTATGTTTGATTGTATTAGTAAGGAGATAACTTCTGACAATGAGACATTTATGACCCCTTCAAGAATACCATCAACAATACTTCTTGCCATTTGGATAGCATAGAAAACTGTCTCCCAACCCAATCCTGTAAGATAGAGGTTAACAACTGTTTTTTGTTTTGGTTTGATTTGTTTTTTTTTTTTTTTTTTTTTTAGAGGGGAGGGGGCATAGGGAGAAGGATAGAGAGAATCCTAAGCACAGAGACTAACACGGGGCTCCATCACACAACTGTGAGATCATGACCTGAGCTACAATCAGGAGTCTGATGCTTAATCAACTGAGCCATCTCAGTGCCCCAAGAATTGCTAATAGTAC
>PISX010025151.1:0-26597 GCA_004024625.1 Mellivora capensis
AATGTTGAACTACCCTTGTAAGCCAGGGATGAATCCTACCTGTTCATGGTGGATGATCTTTTTAATGTGCTGTTGGATCCTGTTTGCTAGGATCTTGTTGAAAATCTTAGCATCCATATTCATCAGTGATATTGGTCTGAAATTCTCCTTTTTGGTGTGGTCTTTGGGTAATATATGTGTCTTGAGTTAGTGATCTGCTAAAGCTTTCTACTTTTTTTAGACCTCTTAAGTGTATGAAGCAATACATTTTTCAAAACAGCTTTATTGAAGTATAATTGATATGCTGAAACTGCAAATATTTAATGTATATATTTTGGTGAGTTTGGACATATGCATACACTCATGAAACCACCACCACAATCAAGGTAATAGACATATTCATCAACTCCAAAGCTTCCTTACATGCCTTGTGTGTGTATGTGCCTGGAAAGGACATTTAAAATGAAATTAATTGGGGCGCCTGGATGGCTCAGTGGGTTAAAGCCTCTGCCTTCGGCTCAGGTCATGATCTCAGGGTCCTGGGATCCAGCCCCGCAGCGGGCTCCTTGCTCAGTGGGGAGCCTGCTTCTCTCTCTGCCTCTGCCTGCCTCTCTGCCTGCTTGTGATCTCTGTCTCTCTCTGTCAAAAAATAAATTAAAAAAATAAAACATCTTTAAAAAATAAATAAATAATGAAATCTATCCTCTACACAAATTTTTAAGCACACAATACAGTGTTATCGACTATAGACACTCTGCTACACAGAAGATCTTTAGAATTAATTCATCTTGCATAAGTGGGAGGGAGAAATGGAGAGTCACTCAATTGGTTTAAATCCATATACTTTTAAAGGTAAAAGGAGAAAAGAAATCAAGTGATTTTATTGAGTGTATTCTTAACTGCCAGGCGAAAAGGAAGGAAGGAATGTGTCTTTCCTGATCAAGACTTTGTAAATAGAACACAGACAGTACAGAGCAGTGACCTGAGCTCCAATCACTGGATTCCCAATGACATAAAGTGTCCTTGACAAGTCTCACTCAGATGGAAAGGCAATAACAAGAGAAGTGATTTTTCTAACCCCATGCTAACCAATCACAAAAAATTTGTGATTGAAGCAGTGGAAACCCTGAGCAAAGTTATCTTGTTACTTTAGAGTTTGCATTAACCAGAAATATGGAAATGGTAGATCCTAGAAAGTTCAGAAAAAGACAGGTATAACTCCATGGCCTCAAATTCTATAAAAGATAATAATCTGAGAGAGTTTGAAGGCTTTCCAAAAAAATGTTGTGATCATAAGCGGGAAAACCTAATAAAAATGATATGGATACACCTCAAACTCCATAAGAAATTTATACATAAAATGGACAAAACTGAGATAGAAATAAGTGCAAGGCACAGGGCCTTCCACATACAATGTGCTTAACTCAAGTTTTGGCAAAATAATGAATGGTTCTTATAAAACCAAAGATAATTATGTAAAATTGCATATGCTATAAGCCAAAAGAGTCAAACTATACATCATCTGTTCATCTAATCATTCAGTCCAGAAATATTTACTGTACATTTGTTATGTACCAGGCACTTTCTGCTTTCAAGGATATCACAGTCCAGAGTGAGAAACTGATATACAAACAAACACAAATCAAAATGCAGGAAAGTAAGTACAAATAGGTAATTGTTTGAAGTGCTTTGTGAACAGGCAGGAAGGAGTTGTTAACTGAGCTTGGGGAAGGAAGACTAAAAGGCTTCATCTTATAGATAACATTTGAATAATTTTGAAGAGTTGCTGAGATATACAGTTATAAAAAAGAAACATATATAAGTTAAAAGATTAGAAGAAAGGAGGTATGCTGTTTAAAAACCAGTGGTTTAAAAAAAGTGGCAAAATGTTAATGAGCTATAGAAATGGCAAATACATAAACTAATGGCATAGGGCTTACAGAACTACAGTGCACCCTTTCTAGCCAGTTCCAAAGATGTAAGTATGCTGTAAAAATTTGGAGCAGCTAATAATACAAAGGTTAAAATAAATTTTACCTTTGATGTGATTCTTCTTTGTCTCCTAATCCCATATTTCCATCCCATTGACTCTGCTTTTATGCATCCTCCTCTATCCTAGAAATTCTCAACCAGTGGTTTTTATACCCTGGTAGCTCATTAGAATCACCAGAAGAGCTTTTATAAAAGATGTCTGCCTGGGTCCATCCCCCAGAGATTTTGATTCCATTGATCTGGGGTTGGGACCCCTGAGCTGCCCACATAGTCTTCAAAAGCTCTGTGGGAAATCTTTCTGGTCTGCCATGGTGAATGAGCATCTGACAGAAGAGGGTAAGACACACATCAGAAAGAAAGAATTAATGTCATGGAGTTCTACACAACTTTAGAACTTAATAACTACATCCCATCATAGGGAAAGAATTTGCCCAAGATAGCACTATATGTTGTGGCCAGGATCTTAAGAAAGTGTTGAATGTGTGAATGCTACCTAATGACTCTTGGAGACAAGTGACTCTTATTCTAAATTCATCCTAGGTGTAATGAGGAGCCACTGAGAAGGGTTCTGCAGTGCACTGATAATTTAAGATTTACACATGATAAGAATTATTCTACCTGGAAAATTGATCACAGAAAGGCAAAGATGATTCCCAGCCTTTTTATTTGGGAAACCTGACAAACATAGATGCCAGTCATTGAGAGGTAACTGGGGGAAAAATGCAGGCTTGGCAATAAGAGTAGACAGGGATATGACAAGTTCTCCTGTGGATGTGCTGATTTTTTATTACTTCTAGAAGAAAAAAAGAAAACAAACAATCAAACCAGATGGGAGACATGTATCTGAGATCTATTTGCAGAAAGCTAGGTTTTTAAGTCAGGAATAAATGGGTTTGCCATGGAAGGGTATATAGATTGCTCTTTGGAAGAAGAGAGTCTAGGACAAAATTTAAAAGATTACTAAAACTGGCAGCAAACATCCACAAAGCATATTAATAGGAAACAACCAGAGAGGTAGAAGGAAAACCAGAAGGGTGTGGCATAATGGGTACCAAGACAATAGAGTTCTCATAGAAGGAGTGATTGAATGATAGTTTGTCAAATATTGCAGCAGTTTCGATAGAGGATAGGGTCAATTTCTGATTAAAGTAGATTAAGGAGTAGAAGGGAAGCAAAGTAAAAAGTACGAACAACAAGTACAGCTACATTTTAAAGATACATGCAAGGTTGATCAGAAAGATTTTTTCCCATTTCTATGTTTCAAATAGTACATACTCACTACAGTAGTAAACCTTAACAGATTTTTTAAGAAGGAAAAAAGTGAACATTTAAGCTCTGATAAAGGGAATCTAGACTAGAGAAACAGTGAAACTAAAGGAGAAAGGAATAATAATTATTAAGATATAGCTAGGTACTTGAAAAGAGTTGATCTTTTGATGACTACTACTTGAAACCTGGGCTTTCCTATGTAAGGAGAGAATAATTCAGAATAGGGCGGAATGGAAGAAAACATGAACACGGACAGAATATGGTTGGAAGTTTGGGGCTAGGATAAGGAGGAAACTCTTGTCTAATGGCTTTAGTTTTCTTGTTGAAGGAGATGTCTAATAGTGAGGAAGGAATGGTAGAATCCAAGGTAGGAAGGATTGGAATAGGTCTGAAAGAACAACTACAGAGAATCTGAGGGAGAGATTGGGAATTATAGAGGAATGCCAAGGAGTACTGAAGCCCCCATAATTTTGAGTTAGAAAGAAAAACATACAGTTTTAGGAGTAGTGATGTACAGATGGCAGAAAGTACATAAAAGTTGTACAATTGACTAACTTTAGGCTCAATTCCATCCAGCAAAATGTTGGGACTACATAGAGTGTTGGGACAGAAAAGCAAACAGTATTTGTTAACAGAAAGCAAAGTTAACCAAAGCAAAGATGTGATTCATAGGCCATAGTAGTAGTAGTAGCAGTAGTAGTTGTAGTAATAGTAGTAGCAGCAGCAGTTGTAGTAGTAGTAGCAATAGCAGCACTAGTAAAAGTAGTGGCAGTACTAGTAGCAGCAGCAGTAGTAATAGTACCACCAGTACTAGTAGTAATAGTAGCAGTGGTAATAGTGGTAATAGTACTAGTAGCAGCAATAGTAATAGGACTACTTAGTAGTCATAGTAATAGCAGTGGTATTAGTAGTAATAATGCTAGCAAGAGTAGTAATGGTACTGCTACTAGTAGTAATAGCAATAGTTGCAGCAGATGCAGCAGGAGCAGTAAAAGTAGTAGTTGTAGTAATAGTAGCACCAGCAGCACTAGTAGCAGCAACAGCAGCTCTAGTAATAGTTGCAACAGCAGCAACAATAGTACCTCTATGAGTAGTAATAATAGCACCAGTGGTGGTAGTAATAGTATTGGAAGCAGTAATAGTACTACTACTAGTAGTAATAGCAGTAACAGCAGTACTAAAAGGACTACTACTAGCAGTAATTGTAGCAGCAACAGTGATAATAATAGTACTACTACTACTAGTCATAGTAGTAGCGGTAGTATTAGTAGCAGCCGCAGTAGCAATAGTAGTAAACATTTATTAAGGATTTGTTGATTTTTTTGTTTATTGAATATAATTTATTTTTACTGTACACGATTATTGTATGCAAGTGGCCAGTATTTTATTATTTTTGATTCTTTGATGAGGAAACAAAGGTTTATTGTACATGATGTTTATTGTACATGATTATTGTATATAAGTGGACAGTATTTTATTATTTTTGATCTTTTGATGAGGAAACAAAGGCACCACAAAGTTAACTTTCCAAGGTTAAGCAGCTACAAAGTGGCACAGTTTTGGAACAGTGAATATGAGTCATATCCAGAGGAATGAGAACAGGAAGAGCTCAGAAGGTCTCAGAAGCTCTGAAATATGAGGAAGAGTTTGGTAATTTAGGATATTTTGCCTAAATAAGACAGGCAGCAGTAAATAACTATTACTTCAACATTTTAAGAGTTGCCATATGGAAAAGGAATTAGACTTTAATATTATGTAGCTTCGCGGAGCAGAACTAGATCTAATAAGCAGAAGCTGCAAGGAGATAGATTTTTAGTTGAGAAGAGTGAAGATTTCCACATGAGACATATGGGTGAAGTCGAAAGAGCAGCTTCACAAGTGAAGTTCCAGCAACTGAGGAATTTGACCCAAGGCAAGGGGTGTTTGGGAAATGATTCAAACATGGGGGCAGAGAAGACAGCTGGCCTACATCAAGCCTGGCACTCTTTTAATGCTGCAAGTCTGCCTCTAGTGGGCATTTTATTAACCCACAACACACACTCCTCAGAGTAAAACCATTTAGCAGATACATAAAACATTTGGATCACCGTTAGGATGATATTTGGGTATAATAGATAAGAAATAATGTTGTGCCAAGTCTGCTAGATCAAGACTTTCAATTGCTTCAGGAGCTCTAATAATTCAGATGAGAGAGAAGAAAAGAGAGGGAGAAGGGACTGAAGGAGGGAGGGAGAGAGGAACAGAGGATGGAGGGAGAAGAGGAGCTTAGCTTGCAATGTAACCTTTTCCCCAGAGCAAGCAAAATATTCCACAAACAATTACGAAAACTGTTTCCTGCCCATATTATCCTTTTTGAAGACTATAAAAGATAATCCATATATCTCCCGCACTTCACGCTCTCGCACATTTACGCAAAAAGCTCAAACAAGAGACTTTGAAGCTCTTCTTTGAGCAGAGGTCAGTGTTTCTGGTGCAGTGCCAGTTTTAACAAGATTTTCTTTTCTCTCTCTTAAGAGAAGGTATGGAGATACATGCTAAGAAGTACAGTGGTCTCTGCCTGGACCTGATGCCAAGAGAGGGTCCATGCAATATTTTATTTGACATTTTTAGCCTTGATTTAGCTGCCAGCTTTATTGAAAAGCTCTAATATTCTCTATAGGTTTTAGATGCAAATGTTGAATTTGATTCTGTCCTGCCTTAAGGAATCTTTCCTTATAAATTTCTTTTTTTTTCTTTTAAACAAATCTCTTTTCTAATCATAATAGCAACTCCTCTGTTTTTCTCTCCTTTTCTTCAGTGTGGTAATGTTGTTTATCTGTTTGTTTGTTTGTTTGTTTGTTTGTGTTGTTAGAATGCCACAATTAGATATAGTCATAATGTTAATCCATCATGACCCATGGGCATAATAGGCCTCCACTAATACATACAGTGAATCTTACAAAGATGACCATATTTTGAAGCAGATATGACAGATCCTCAACTTATTTCAGGATCCTCTGTTCTTTATCTCCTTCTCCAACAGCTATAAACCTTTGCAATTCCTCTCAAATCTGGCCCTGTGTTCTTGAGCAAGATACATGCATATTTTGGTCTTTATGAACCACCACATGCCTATTTCCTTACAAATTTTATTAATTGAATAGACACTCTCAATCATTTATCAGTAACATATGGCAGCCCTAGTCACCAAATGATGTTTTAAAATAGCTCCACAAATTTGCTACCTAGAAATCAGATTGTTTGATTTTTTTTCCTTCAAATCATTACAAAGCTAGGGTATCATAGAAACAGTCATGCAATTAGGCCCTGGTTATTACCAATTTGAGGAGGGAAATTGCACATAGCAACATCACAGTAGAAATATTTACGTTTGAGTCCCTGTCCTTCTTTTTCTGCCAATTGTTGGAAGCAAATCCATCAGAAATTTTGGCAGTGAGTAGCTGTAATATAAAACAAAGATGGAGATGCATATATTCATCATGGAGATATGCATCTCTTTCAATTTACATTAATCTGTCTGATGAACATGAAGAGATGCATTACTGATTTTGTTTCGTTTTGTTTTTACAACTTTCACTGTGCTCTGGGTAGCTTGTCAGAAGACCTCGGTTGGAGTACTGTTCTGTCACTTGTCAGCATGTGATTAACAAACCTCACTCATTTTCTCTCTCTGCCTCCCTCTCTCCCTCCCTCTCTCTATCTTGGCCTTCATTTATTCATTCGTAAAATCAGGATTGGAGAATCACTAAAATTCCATCAACTCTAAAATTCTGTTTCTATGAGATACTATTTTTGATAAGCAATTAGAAAATAAATAAATAAGTAAATAAACAACATTTTAAGTGATCTGATAATCAAGAATATACATCTAAAAGGGTATGGGAGAATAAACTGTCTTTTTTAATCCCTGAGCAATTCAGGAAGGGGGCATTATTCTGAGAATATATGAGAAAAGGGTAACTTTCTGTGTCATAGTATTTTTTTGACAAATCCATTCAGTGGGGCTACAGTCACATGCCAGTATTTGAGAGTCAACACATTAATTCAAAATTGGTAAAAATCTGAGAAAATAATAGGCATAGCTAATGGAAAATGCCCAAGTATCTGCCCCCTGACCATTTCTGTCTTTATTTGTTTTGCTGTCTCTTTGTTTCTTCCTTCTTTTGTTTGCATTCTTTCCCTTCCTTCCTTCCCCCTTTCTTCCTTTCCTTCCTTCCTTCATTCTTTCCTTCCCTTCCATTTCCTTGCTTTTTCTTTTTTCATTTATCCAACATATATTCACTGATCAAATACTTATTGAATACCTACAATGTAACTGAAACTCTTCTAGGAACTGGAGCTATACCATTGAACAAGGAAAATTTTTTTAAAAATCCTAGATTTTGTAGAACTTACACTTACGTAGGTAAACACAAAATAATAATTAAGGATGTACTTAAATAGATAGTCCAATTCAAGTAGATATACAATGCTTGAAGAAGACATGAAGTACAATAATGAAATAAGAACTGACTAGAAGAGAGGCTATTTAAACAGAGACAGAAGAGGTTTCTCCAAAGACGTGACTTTGAGTAGAGATGTGTATGAAGTAAGGGAGAGAACTGCATTAAGATTTCTGGAAGGAGCTGAAATTTGATCAACTTAGTGACAAATCTCTTTGTTTCCATTGTATTTTCGAACTGGTTTTTTGTTAGAAAAGACTTAGGAAAACTTACCAAGTGTACACTTTCAAAGTATATTTAAGTATATGTAGGGGCATCTGGGTGGCACAATTAATTAAGCACCTTCCTTCAGCTCAGGTCATGATCTCAGAGTCCTGGGATCAGCCCTGCATCTGGCTCTGTGCTCAATGGGGAGCCTGCTTCTCCCTCTTCCTCTGCCTGCCGCTCCCCTTGCTTGTGCTCTCTCTTTCTCTCATAAATAAATAAGATCTTTAAAAAACTGCATGTAGGGCACCTGGGTGGCTCAGCAGGTTAAACCCTCTGCCTTTGGCTCAGGTCATGATCCCAGGGTCCTGGGATCGAGTCCCGCATCGGGCTCTCTGCTCAGCAGGGAGCCTGCTTCCTCCTCTCTCTCTGCCTGCTTCTCTGCCTACTTGTGAACTCTGTCTGTCAAGTAGATAAATAAAATCTTTAAAAAAAATGCATGTAGACTGGGGAATTTAACAAAAATAGAGTACTTCTAGGAATAAAAATATTATTATAGCAATATTTCTGGTTCTAAGAGACACAAGAGAAATAACCTACCCACTTGGGTTCCAGGATCTTCCCTGCCCACCCTCTCACACAACTGGTGACTCACCATTGGCTAGAGGTGTGGAGAAGCTCTTTCTCTGTTCTTACTCATTTACCTCAGGGTGCCAAGGTAGTTCTTTGAGATCCTCAAAATATTGCTTGATATCCTTTTAACTGAATATATTGTGATTCATGGGGCAGTTGGGGATAGGCTACCTTGTGATATCCTCCAAAACTCTAGTCTACACCCTAAGAGTGGCTGGGGCCTCTGTAATTCCTTAGGGACAAACTTCAAAGGGCTATCATTCTTAGAGCTGTGATAGTGAGACAAGATTTGGGGACTGAGCCTTGCAGAGATCAATGATCAGCTTGCTATCTCAGAAATGGATAGTTGGTTAAGAGAGGGCTCTGATAAGAGAATGTGAATGCATGCAGAATTTATTCTAAATTTGGAATTCAAGCATATTTTATTTATGATGTGAACTATAACTAGTTTTATGACACTGGATTTATTTTAGGTTGATACAAGAAATAGTCACATGAAGAAGTGTGCCTCTTCTATACAACAGTTACTGTGGATATCTACTATGCTTTTCAATGTTGCTTGTTGCAGCAATAAATTTTCTCTTAGTTGGGAGTCAGGATGGCATAGATGGTGAAATGTAAAATAGTAGAAAATAGAATTAGGTAGAAATCCCAACTCTGCCACTTAAGAATTGAATGAACTTGAGAAAGTAGTTAAACTCTGCTGACCTCAAATCCTTCTGCAAAATGGGAAACATAATAACTTAAAATGAGGATTAAATGAGATGTTATCTATAATGGACCAGGCATAATGCTTGACATACAAAATAAAGCTCTTACTATCCATTACTTTTCTTCTTATGTTTTAGTTTTTTTGAGGAGTAATTCATTCAGGTACCTTGGGTATTGATTAGCATTTTTTTTCCAGAAGTGGATTAGGTTTTTGATATAATACAGATTAGTAATTATAATAACAAAATGTGGCCATGTAGAATACTGACTAAGGCCAAAGGAATTAGAGGGGTCTCACAGACCTGGGTTCAGATCTAGGTTCTCTCTTATTAGTTTTGTGCTTTGTTGGTTTCTCCCCAGTGTCATTTATGTACTCCTTTTCATCTGTCTACACAACATTGGATTACTGCAGGACTTAGTTATTGGATCTAAACTTTTGTCTATCTATTCTCATTAACTGGATAATAACCAATAATATAGCCTTAAATAAAACTTCCAAATTTTTACCATCCAGACTTCAGATTTATTTGTCTAACTGACTACTGGATATCTCTCCTTGGCTGTCTAATAGGAATTTAAACTCATCTTGTTCAAAACCAATTTCATGGTTTTCCCTGAAAAATAGGCTTCTCAGAGTTTTCCTCGTTTCAATTAATGGCAACTCCTATCCCTCCAGTTGCTCAGGTCAAAAACTTTATAGTCAGTCTTATCTCTGTCTTTTATACTCTTCACCCAATGAACCCAAAATCTTGACATTTCACCTTTCAAAATGCATCTAGCATCATCCTACTTCTTATGGTCTTCTTGCTGCTCCCACCTTGGGTTACTACATCTCTCATCACATTGCTTATACAGCTATCACCCTGGCCTTTCTGCCTCCTCGCCTGTCCCTCAGCAGTCTATTCTTACCTTCTGGAGTGATCTTTTTAAAATTAAAGTTGAATCAAGTCACTCATCTATTCAATACCTCCCATATCTTGTTTCTTTAAGAGCAAAAACTCAGATCATTACAATGACATACAAAGTCTCAAATGAGACCACCTTCTCTATTTGACCTAATCTTTTTATCTCCCTTTTGTTCACTCTACTTCAAATACCTTGGCTATTGATTCAAGATATCAGGTATGTTTCCCCCTAGGGCCTTTGTACTTGCTGTTCTCTACCCCAGGATGCTTTTTCCTCAAATGACAACGTGTACCACCTTTTCACCCCTTCAGGTTTTTACTCAAATGTCAATAAAGTCTCTTTGAGCTCCCTATAAAACATTGATCTCTGCTTCCATTATCCTGTATCTCCATTTCCTCCTTTATTTTTTTCTTAAGCATTTCTTACTATCTAATGTATTATTATTTATTTTTTATTGCCTCTTGCCCATTAAAATGTAAGCTCAATGGGGTCAGGGATTTTTATATATTTTATTCACTATTATTTCCAAGGCTTGGTACAACCAATATTTGTTGAATGGATTCATGAGACCCTATTAGGTTTTGTTAAAATTTAGTATGTTAAATGTTCAGTATAGTACTTTGTGCATAGTAAATACTGAATAAATCATGGCTATAATTATTATTTAAGAACTAACTGAATCAGTACATTTTTTTTGACACTGAATAATTGGACCAGTCCTAATACACCATTCATATCAGGAAATTCAAATTCCCCCAATTTAAGACTCTAATGCCATTTTTATTTTTAATTCTGTTAAAACATTTCATTAGTCAAAAATAACTTTGTAAAACCAGAAAAAGTAAGCCTTCAGGAATAAATAAAAAATTTTTTAAAAATTAAAAAAACACTTTGTCTCCAGTGTTTAGATAAATGTGCCAAAAGAAAACCTGTGTATACCTTGTCCACCATTGCTAGAGAGCTAACTTCTATTAGCCTAAAGGTTGTTAATGCAGTCTTTATGACTGAAGAGATTAACACAAAATTGCTGCGAGTCTGCCAACAGGGTGAATGTTCCCAGAAAGATGGCAAGAGCAGCAAGGTAAGATATTTAAGGCATCATTTCTTATTATTTCCTAATGAAGATGTTAAATAGTTTGATCAACATTTGGCAGATTTACAATTCAGTCCAGAAATTAGTTTGTTAAAAATCATACAGCTTCAAAAAGACTAGTTCAAAAAGTGTTGCATTGCCCAACAACCATACACATCGTGAAATGAATGAGAATCTAACCACAAGTGACCCTTACATTTGCAGAGGGAAAACCTATGAACTTCAGCAAACTGGGAATATATGTTAAAAATTTATTCATTATTTAACTAAAATTCAAATTTAACAGGGTGTGCTATATTTTATCTGACAATCCTATTCATGGGAAAAATATGTTCTCCAGAAATTCTGTTAAACTATTGCTTTTTTAATTTGTTTCCTAAGAACAACAGTAGTATTGGTATTTATAATACTATTTAATCAATTAATTAAAACACATTTCTTACATTAACAAAACAAAATTTTCTGACTGGTCTTTCTGCACTCATGACCACCAACTTCAAAAGAACTGTCTGTAATCCTACTACCTCTGCCTGGAATTTTTCCACTCTCCTAGACGACCATGTCCTAACTTTATTCTCTCCTTAATTATGCAACAACTCTACTACTGTCTTTTCTCTTTGCAGCTAATCTTGCTTCTCCTTTAATAGAAAAATAGAAGTGATTGGAAAAGATCTTCCATAAACTCTCTTCACATATATTTACTACTTTATATCTATAGCCATGGGCTGTCTTCTTTATGTCTCTGTCCAGTATAACTTACTCTCCTTTTATGCACTAGATCCCATTTTGTCTCTAAAGGGTATTTCTCCCAAAATTGTTGTCTGTCCCTCCTCTCAAATCAATTTTCTCTTCTCTAATGAATTACTTCCATCATCAATCAATCATATAATATTTTCAACCAAGAAGGAAGAAAATAAAGGACGGAGGGAAGGGAAAGAGTAGGAGAGAGAGGGGAGGATATCAAGGGGAGAGGGGGAGGGGGAGGAAGGAAAGAGAAAAACACTTCCTTTGACCTCATATCTTCCTTTCTTTATGATCTCATTTCTTTGCTTCCTCCTTTACAGAAATACTGCTTAAAAGATTTACCCATACTTACTGCCCCCAATTTATTCCATCTTCTCTCTTGTTTTGAACCCACTCCAGTCAGGATTTTAAGCCTTCTCTACTGAAACTGTTCCTGTCTATTTCACCAATAACTCCACCTATCTGAATCCAGTGGCAAACTCTCAGTACTCATCTTATTCTCTGTATTCATTTCCTAGGGCTTTCATAACAAAGTACCACAAAATACAGGGCCTAAAACAACACAAATGTATTATCTCATAGCTCTGAATGCTATAAATCACAATTGAGATGTTGTTGGCAGGGCCATAGTCCCTCTGAAACCTGTAGGGAAATCTTTTCTTGTCTCTTGCCAGCTTCGGGTTCTTTCTTAGCAATATGTGTCATTCCCTGGTTTGCAGATACAAAACTCCAATCTCTGCCTTCATCATTACATAGTGCTTTTTCTGTATGTCTCTGTCTTCACATGGTTATCTTATTATAATGACCCCAGTCATATTGAATTAGGGACCCACCATACTCCACTATTGTTTCATCTTAATTAATTGCATCTATAAAGACCCTATTTCTGAATAAGGTCACATTCTGAGGTATGGGGAGTTAGGACTTCAACATATCCTTTTGGGCGAACGCATGATAACTCCATATGAATGTTGGATAGCCATCTCAAGCTTAGCATATCCAAATTCAAACACCTAATAAAGTCCCCCACATGTTCTGTATCCACAGCCTTCTAGATCTTAACAATGGCTATGTCACCCTTCTAATTGTTCAGATACAAAAATCTGTGGAGTAATCATTTCTTCTTTTCTCTCTTCACCCCACATCAAATCTATCAGAAAATCTTGTCAGCTCCTTACTTCTCATCTGTTCCACTGCTACCACTCTGGTCCCAGCCCACAGTATATCTTCCCTACACCATTACAGTAGCCTCTGACAAATTTCCATATAACCAGTTCTACCTTACTATAACCTATTCTCAACAAAGATACCAGAATCATTCTATGAAAAAGCTGGATTATGTTATTTCCCAGCTTAAACTCCCTCCCTTTCTTTCGGAGTAATTGACAAAGTCCTTACAATGGCTTAAAAGTAAGCTCCCCACCTCCTTATCCACCATCCTCCCATGGCCATCCCAAACCAATATGCTATTTTTTGTAAATGCTTCAGAATTTAATCTTCCCATTGTAGGGACTTTTCTTCTCTAAATTTGCCCCCACATACCTTCATGGCTCTCTCTCTCTCTCTTTTTCTCTTACCTCTCTAAGTCTTTACAAAAATATCCACTTAGCAGTGAGACATTCTCTTCTGACTTTATTTTTTTTAATGGAAGTAATCCTGTCCAGTACCCCTATCACTCCTCTTCTGCCTTATTTTTTCACAGTAGCCCTAATACCATCTGAGACACTACAAATTAATAAAACCGTCTCTCTGGTTTTCTGTCTCTCTGGTTACTGCTTTTCTCTCTACTAAAAACTAAATTCTAAGAAGACAGATTTTTGTCTGTTTTAGTTTGTTTGTTTCCACAGCTAGAGCTGAAAGAAGGAATCACAAATCAATCTAGAGAAAATTGTCAAAAATTAAAGAGTTCAATCTGTATAGCAAGTTTAATGTATGATGATCAGTGAATTCTTTTTTTTTTCTTCTTTTTTCAGACTTTATTTACTTGGGGGCACCTGGGTGGCTCAGTCATTAAGCATCTGTCTTCAGCTCACGTCATGATCCCAGGGTCCTGGGATTGAGCCCCATGTCCAGCTCCCTGCTTAGCGGGAGGCCTATTTCTCCCTCTCCCTCTGACAGTGTCTCTCTCTGTCAAATAAATAAATAACATCTCTTAGAAAAATAAAAGATGTTATTTATTTGACAGAGATAGACACAGTGAGAAAGGGAACACAAGCAGGGGAAGTGGGAGAGGGAGAAGCAAGCTCCCCATGGAGCAGGAAGCTTGATGCCAGGCTCGATCCCAGGCCCCTGGGATCATGACTTGACTGGAAGACAGATGCTTAATGACTGAGCCACCCAGGAACCCCAATGAATTCTTTAAGTATACAAAAAAATAATACATTATAATCTAGAAACCAGAAAGCTATCTATACTTATGCAGTCTTATATAAAAATAAGAATCATTATATAATATAAATTAAACATAGCTTTCTTTTTTAAAATTATTATTAGTCCCCAAGGAATTTAGTCTAGTAAGGGTCTTTGTCCATTATTACTTATAGATTCTCTCTTCTGTCACCTTAAGAAGTGACATTTTTTGCTGGTCAATCTTTTGTTCCCCTTAATAGAAGATTAGAACTTGTGTAGTCACTTCAAAATACAAATTCAGCCTATACCTCTTCTGCCAAATGTCTCTGGTACTAATTTTATATTTTATATTAATTTTTTATCATATACAAAAGGTTAATCTTTTATACAAAAGGTTAATCTTTATTCTCTGTCCTGTTGAATACTTATCAGAAGTTTAATCTCTCCCAGACACTTTTCTATGAATATTTATAGGGTTGACATTGAATAATAAAATGAAATCCCATGATATTCTTGCCCTGTTATATCTCAGATAATTAAAAAAAAAAAAGTGTCAATCAGCTTTATAGCACTAACCTATTCACACATTTGAACATAGTTCAAGGGCCCTAAATTTACCAACCAAAAAGGAATAATTTTAGGGAATGTTTGGAGGTTGATAGGTAACTAGTGAAGTTCTTCATGGATATTGGATCATCTCTGTACAGAGAGGAGCAGCTTTTGACCCCGGATCTAGCTGTGAGATCAGATGAGACTGGGCTAATAGTTGGGAGCCTTGGAGAGTCCTTTGGGAAACCACAGGTGCAGGCTGGTCATCGTTGGTACCATGACTACAAGTCTAGAATCTGGGAGCATGACTCTTAACTGAGTGGAATCATCTAGGCATGTTCTGTCTCTCTTGACTCCTCCTGGTTGGAGGCAGAGCATAGCAATCAATGAAGACATTGCTATTATTAGTAAAAAAAAAAATCCTATGGAAAAAATATCACCCATGCTTTCCCTTGGGAAATACTCATTTGAATAGCCCTTTTCAGGGCTCTTGAACAATATTATTCTATTTTGTGCTCACAATACCTGAGGAGATTAGAGAGAGAGAGAGAGATCCAGGGCCTCCTTCAAACTAGGTTAGAGAACAGACACCTCTGTTTTGTAAGGACTTTCCCAGTGATTCTAGTACACAATGAGGACTAAGAATTATGTGAGAAAGACTGACTGGGCCAATGCTATAACCAATTTACAGGCAAGGAAAGAGAAGTTAAGTAACCTTTCCAAGGTCACACTACCAATATAAGATCTTTTCTTTCCATTATATCATGGTGCCCTCTGCAAAACCCCAATCACCCCCATCACACATAACTTTTCTATCTTTTCAGCTAATGAAGTATATTTGAAATCACAGGAAACAAACAAAGCTGGACTAAAGTGGAGTAGAAATGTTTCATAGAAAATAATTATTATGTTATAGTCTACTCAACCTTCCCAGACTGATCATTATTGGAAAGCTGCCTTTTAACTTCAGGATGTGAAACTGAGGCAAGTAAACACCACTACTACTGTTGCTACTACTACAACTACAACTAGGACTATTGCTACTGGTGCTTCTGCTGCTACCACCACTAATGATAACAGCAACAAATACAACAATACTTTGAGTATTTCACACATTAAAACCCCATTTATTTTTTTTTTAAACTTTATTTATTTATTTTGACAGAGAGAGATCACAAGTAGGCAGATAGGTAGGGAGAGAGAGAGGAGGAAGCAGGCTCCCCCTGAGCAGAGAGCCTGATGTGGGGCCGGAGCCCAGGACCCTGAGACCATGATCTGAGCCGAAGGCAGAGGCTTTAACCCACTGAGCCACCCAGGTGCCCCAAACCCTGTTTATGTTATAATTTTAATGACAATTCCTACAAACCCAAAAGGTGCACAACTTTATCCTAGTCTCTTTTAATATACTTTTTGATTTCAGACACTTTTTACACAGACTTAGATTTCTACTGAGTAAACATCTGGAACCTTTACTCAATAATGATTTGGAAAACTCAACTGCCAGATTCTTATAAACTCTGTCTTATAAACCCTGACCCAACTATTTTTTTTTAAAGATGAGCACTGTTTGACTAGGTCCCCCTCTTTTTTTTTAAGATTATATTTATTTATTTGACATAGAGAGAGAGAGAGATCACAAGTAGGCAGAGTCAGACAGACAGAGAGGGGGAAGCAGGCTCCCTGCCGAGGAGAGACCCCGATGCAGGGCTTGATCCCAGGACCCAGAGATCATGACCTGAGCCGAAGGCAGAGGCTTAACCCACTGAGCCACCCAGGTGCCCCTATTTTAATGCCAGCATCGACCAGTAATACCTTCTATGTCCAGAGCAACCTTAAAGGCCTGTTATTCTACAAGTATAAAAGATGCCCTACCATGGAGAGATGGTAATCAAAGACTCTGACCAGTAACATTTTTTTTAAAGATTTTATTTGTTTATTTGACAGACAGAGATCACAAGTAGGCAGAGAGGCAGGCAGAGAGAGAGGAGGAAGCAAGCTCCCTGCCGAGCAGAGAGCAGAGAGCCCAATGCAGGGCTCGATCCCAGGACCCTGGGATCAGGATCTGAGCCGAAGGCAGAGGCTATAACCCACTGAGCCACCCAGGTGCCCCAAGACCAGTAACATTTTTAAACAACAGTAACTTCTACCCTTTATCATAAAATGTCTTTTCTTTGGTTAATGAAGTTTCTCTGATTTCTACTGTACCTGAGATCACACACTGTAAAAATGATATTTTTGTCACACATGGTAATTCAACATTCTAGTGCAATAGTTTATGATTTATAAGTATTTTGTGAGCTGCTTGAACTGATGGGGAAGATTGGACAATAGGAAAGGCATCTTCCTGCCATCATTTACTAAGTTGTAGAATCTTAGTTTTCTAGAACTAGCAAAGGTAGATGTAATCTCATCTAAATCCAACATATTATAGGTAAGGATGTTGGTGACTTCTTAGGTCCAGACAATGAATTTTGGACAAAAGCAGAGCAGAAATCAAGTCTGTATGCCCTAATTTCTATGTCTGAGAAACCAAAATATCTACTTTGGACTATTATATTCTCTAAGCTTATCCATATCTATCTTTTCCTTCAAGGTTCAGTTTATCTCCTACTGCCCCATATCACATAATCAGGAATAAAAAGGATGCTATGGTCATCCTGTTCATATACGCTCTGAATTTTCTCTACCATGTTCCCCATCCCAGGGTCATGTACATATAGTACATCTAGTAACAAAGAAGATGGTTCCTAATGAAACAATCTTTTCCACCTTTGAATACTCTGAACTTATAATAGTTAGCCAAAATATGTTTGCTAAAGCAAATGTTCAATGATTAGTTTTTGTCATAGAATATTCCTCCACATATCTGAAGATAGGTATGAGGATCTCTTCTGTTTCTCCAGAATAATAATTCCCCACCCTTTAAAAACTCTTTTTTTATAAAGATTTATTTAATTTATCTGACACAGAGAGAGAACAAGAGAGGGAACACAAGCTGGGGGAGTGGGAGAGGGAGAAGCAAGCTTCCTGCTGAGCCGGGAGCCCAATGCAGGGCTCAATCCCAGGGGCCTGAGATCATGACCTAGCTGAAGGCAAACACTTAACGACCGAGCCACTCAGGAGCCCCTAAAAATTCTTTATGCCATGCCATCCTAACTGCTCTCCTTTGAATTCCATCTAGTTTTAAATTATGTCTTAAAATGTGGCATTCAGAAGTGAACATATTATTTTAAACCCGTCTAAAAACAGTAGAATTTTCCTTCCCTCATTCTAGAGTATTCTTTATTAATAAAGCCTGTGAATTCTCAATGAGGGTTAATACTGCCCACAAGAGGGTAAAAATCAATTCTTGTAAAAAATATCTTACCCTTTTATGTAAATAGCACAAACATAGATAAAGTACATAAAGAGATATGCATTGTATCTGTATCATTAAAATTTCATAGGATAATTATCAGGAGAAAAACAATTCTTAAAAAACTCCTTAGAGGGACAATAATGAAAAAAGGTTGAGAAATGGTGACATAGTCTAAGATCACATTACCTGTTTTATAACACCATCATACTAATAACTCCTCTTGATGTTTTAGCCAAATAAAATCCTTATAACTGTTTCACTTGCTAAAAGGTATCTCATTTACTTGTGGCTTCCAGGTTGGTTGGTTGGTTGGTTGCCTGTCTGGCTGATTGGTTGGTTTTGGATTTTAGGGAGTGGCAGATTTTATTGTGTTTTGCTACTACGAAACTGCAAGCTTAAATCTTGTCCTGATAAAACTGTCCTTGTTTTGTCTGTTCCTGCCTGTCCAGATATTTTGGGACCTAACTTAGCCTTCTAATACATTCATTATTCTTCCAAGCTCTGATTATTTGCAAATCTTATCTCCTATCACCCAGATTACTCACACCAATAATTTGCAGAAACAATGTTGAAGAGAGCAGGGCTGAGAATATTGTCCTACACACACCTTCTCCATTTTGTGTTAATGTATTAATCACTATGCTTTGACTAACATTTATTCATCATTTATTAATGTGACTAGCTGTACATTTCCATGCATAAAATCTATAGTTTTCTCTTTTGTTCATTTGTACATGCTCAGAAACCTTGTCAAATGTATCATAGAAATCCAGATATCCTTGCTTTATAAAATTTTCTTAAAGTTTAGCAACCCAAGCAAAAAATAAAATAAAAAGTAAAAGTGAGTGTTTTGTATTTCTTTAATAAACCTGTGCTGTCTCATTATGATTATTTTTTCATTTTCTCTATACTTTTTTAGAAACCCTCTTTTTAATAATCTATAAAGCCACCTCTGTGTTAAAGGGCTTAAATATTCTATTTTTTTTTCTTATAATAGCTTTTGTCAGTTATAGTCAGTTGACTCTTGCTCTGTTTCTTTATGTTTCCATGGAAATATGTCTTATAGTTCCAAAAAGATGAAAAATGCTTAGCGGCACCTTTTACTCCCCATAGTTGCTCAACAGAATATCATAGAAGATAATAAAAAATATACTGTTTGACTGATTAATTAATATCATTTTCTACTCATTATCAAATCAGATCAATAAAGAATCATAAATCATACTCATAGTTTAGACCAGGTTTACAGATGGTTTTAAAGGCTTGTGCTAATAAAAGTGTACAAAACAGATGAACACAGGGGGAAAAGAGAGAGAGACAAACCATAAAAGAGACTCAGAAAGGACAAACTGAGAGTTATTGGAGGAGAGGTGGGCAGGGATGGCCCAAATGGTTGATGGGTATTAAGGAGGGCACTTGTGATGAGCTCTGGGTGTTATATATAAGTGACAAATCATTAAATCTACTACTGAAACTAATACTAGTTTCAGTTAATACTATTACTGTTAATAATACTATTTATGTAAATAATACTATTTCAGTTAATAACTATTCAGTTAATACTAACACTGTGTGTTAACTAACTGGAATTTAAATAAAAATTTGAAACTACAAAAAAATTAAGAAGTATTTAAAGAGTTTCCTTTTGTATTCAGCTCTCAGTTTACTAATTTCTCACTAAGAAAGTTCTCCTTGTGAAATAGAAAAATTAACGACTGACAATGGAAAAGGTAAAAGGAACTATATAGGTTATATATGCAAAAAATATAAAATGTATCTTTAGGATGGAGAGCTTCCTTACATTTTCACAAATGAAAATCAATTAAAAATAGACATATCAGGATGGGCTCCTAAATTTTTTTCCTTACTAAAATTGAACATATATGTATAATTTATTTAAATTATCATGTAGCTCTGTGGGTGAGTTTCTCAAAGTAGACATTCTGACTACATTAAAAACACAATGACTGCTTGGTTGAAAACTGACTTACTGAATTATCTAAATGAGCCATTTGCTTGCCATTTGATGGTGATGCATTTTAATGTCTTAGACAGTATCTATATTCTCCATGTATATATTCTGATATTCTAAATCTGCAGTGCAATTCAGTTATTTGAAAGAAGATATTAACTGATCAGGGTGGAGGTCTCTAAAGATATTGATATAGGAAACTCCTGAACTCCTCTCCTTCTATGGGCATACTGAAAAAGTAGCTACACACAAAGCAATTCTCTCTGAAAGAAATCTAGGAACTAGGTGAGTGACATCTACACATTGGGTGAACAAGAAAATACTCACACAAAAACAGGTAGGAAAGGCTGAGATACAATCTCACCCTAAACCCCACCCAAGCATCATACAATTAGGAGGAAATCCTCAACTCCCAGCTTCTCCCTCAGGAATGAAGTGTTTGGACCCCATATCTAGTGTCTCAATTTTTAAGACTCCCAATTAAGGGACAGGCCTCTAAACACCTAGGTTTGAAAGCCAGCAGTGTTTTTATCCACAAGACCCATAAGACTCCAACAGATTTTTTAAAGCAGTTGTTTGAGCATGAGCAATCCCTTTGGCTGTCATCTCAGGGCCCAACACAGATGGGACGGGCAAAAAAATGCTCACCTCTCAGTCTTCCCCTGAAAGGAGTCTATTTGTATACCACAACATTGCTGCCTGAGGGTCAGGCTTCTAAATTAATATGTGTCTGAGGATTGACTGTGATCCTTTCTGCATATCAAGGAGACCTGTGGACACCTCCTCTTCCCTATCCCTTTTGCCTGCCTCCAGTCACCAGCATCTTCCTAGAAAGGGTTTGTACACATGTCTGCACCCCAAATTTGTGGACAGGTCTTTACACCACCTGGCTCTGACAACCAATGCAGCTTACATTCAGGAGTTCCACAGGACTATAGAAAGCAAACAAGAAATTTTTAATAGACTTAGAAGCACCCTTTCCACCTCTACCTAAGTCATGGCTATATACCCAGGACCCAGGGTCCAGTGCAAAGGGAGTAAACAATAATGCCTCCCAGTTTCTCCCTGGAAAGGATTTAACAACATATATTCCTTACTGTTTCCTGAGGGTTGAGCTTCTAACTGGCCTCCATGTAAGTGCTGACTGTAATAATTCCCTTAGGGGGACCTGACACATCCATAACTATTGGGATCTACTAAGAACAAGGAAGACAGCTTAGAAAATAATAAATGATTTAGAGAAAACCAGGAAAATGAGCCTGGCTGATTGACAAAGTTCATTTCCTACAGAAGACCACTCTGTCAAGATGTACAGAAACCAACACAAGAGAGTCAAGGAAAATAGATAAACAAAAATCATCCCATCAAAACATCCCAAACAAAAGGAAATTATAAAATTCTGGAAATTTGGAATAGAAACCTGACAGAAAGTTCAAAATAAGGGTCATAACAAAGATCACTGAAGTCAGTAGAACATTCCATGAACAAAATGAGAATTTCAGCAAAGAGATAGAAAATATAACAAAATACCAAACAGAAAGTACAGAGCTAAAGAATACAATAATAAAACTGAGTAGTTCCATAAGGGGGTTCAACAGTGGACTAGATGAAGTGGAAAAGAATATCAGAGAACTTGAAGATAGGAAAGTAGAATTAATCCAACCAAAGAAACACAAAAGAAAAGAGTATCTTAAAAAGTAAAGACAGTGTAAGGGACCTGTGGGAAACCATAAAACATTCAATGTATGCACTATAAGAGTATCAGAAAGAGAAGAGAGAGATAAAGGGGACAGACAGTTTATTCAAAGAAATAATGGTGGCAAACCTCCCTAACCTTGGGAAAGAAACAGACATCCAGATCGAGGAAACACAGACTGTTTTAAAAAAGATGTCCCACACTGAGACACATTATAATTAAGTTGCCTACATTAAGAAAAAATACAGATCTCAAACAACCTAACTGTATCTCAAGAAATTAGAAAAAAATATTAGGATTAGAACAAAAAGCAAAAGAATTAGAATTAGAATAAAATGAAGGAAGGAAAAAACAAAGATCAGAGTGGAAACAGATGAGATAAAGGAAAAATAAAAGGACAAAAGAAAAATTCATGAACTAAGAGCTGTTTTTTTGAAAAGATTAAAAATAAAATAGAGAAACCCTTAGCTAGACTTAGCAAGTAAAAAAGAGACTGGACCCAAATAAATAAAATTAGAAGTGGAAGAGGAGATATTATAACTGATATCACAAAAATATGAGGATCTAAGGACATTCCTATGAACAACAATATGCCAACAAATTGGATAACCTTAAAGAAATGGATAAATTCTCAGAAATATACAACCTAACAAGACTGAATCATGAAGAACAGAAAATCTGAACATACCAATAAAGAGTAGGGAGCTGGAATTAGTAAGGCTCCCAACAAAGAAAATTCCAGGACCAATGATTCATTGGTGAATTCTACCATACATTTCATGAAAAACTGATACCAATCCTTCTCAAACTTAAATAACAATTCTCAAGGTGCTAGCCAGGCTCGAAAAAGACATGGAAGATATTAGAGAAACCCTGTTTGGAGAAATAAAAGAACTAAAATCTAACCAAGTTAAATAAAAAAAAGCTATTAATGAGGTGCAATCAAAAATGGAGGCTCTTACTGCTAGGATAAATGAGGCAGAAGAGAGAATTAGTGATATAGAAGACCAAATGACAGAGAATAAAGAAGCTGAACAAAAGAGACACAAACAACTACTGAACCACGAGGGGAGAATTCAAGAGATAAGTGATATCATAAGATGAAACAACATTAGAATAATTGGGATTCCAGAAGAAGAAGAAAGAGGGGAGCAGAAGGTATATTGGAGAGAATTATTTTAGAGAATTTCCCTAATATGGCAAAGGGAACAAGCATCAAAATCCAGGAGGCACAGAGAACCTCCCTCAAAATCAATAAGAATAGGTCCACACCCCGTCATCTAATAGTAAAGTTTACAAGTCTTAGCGACAAAGAAAATCCTGAAAGCAGCCCTGGATAATACATCTGTAATATACAATGGTAAAAATATGATACTGGCAGCAGACTTATCCACAGAGACCTGGCAGGCCAGAAAGAACTGGCATGATATATTCAGAGCACTGAATGAGAAAAACATGCAGCCAAGAATACTATAACCAGCTAGGCTATCATTGAAAATAGAAGGAGAGATAAAGAGCTTCCAGGACAAACAAAAACTAAAAGAATTTATAAACACCAAACCAGCTCTACAGGAAATATTGAAAGGGGTCCTTTAAGCAAAGAGAGAGCCTAAAAGTAGTAGACCAGAAAGGAACAGAGACAATACACAGTAACAGTCACCCTTCAGGCAATACAATGGCACTAAATTCATATCTTTCAATAGTTACCCTGAATGTAAATGGACTAAATGCCCCAATCAAAAGACACAGGGTACCAGAATGGATTAAAAAACAAAACCCATCAGTATGCTGTCTACAAGAAACTCATTTTAGACCCAAAGACACTTCCAGATTTAAAGTGAGGGGGTGGAAAACTATTAACCATGCTAATGGACATCAAAAGAAAGCTGGGGTGGCAATCCTTATATCAGATTAATTAGATTTTAAGCTAAAGACTATAATAAGAGATGAGGAAGAACACTATATCATACTCAAAGGTTCTGTTCAACAAGATCTAACAATTTTAAATATCTATACCCCTAACATGGGAGCAGTCAACTACATAAACCAATTAATAACAAAATCAAAGAAACACATAAACAATAATACAATAAGAGTCACGGACTTTAACACCCCCCTCGCTGAAATGGACAGATCATCCAAGCAAAATATCAACAAGGAAATAAAGGCCTTAAATGACACACTGGACCAGATGGACATCACAGATATATTCAGAACATTTCATCCCAAAGCAACAGAATATACATTCTTCTCTAGTGCGCATGGAACATTCTCTAGAATAGATCACATTCTGTATCATAAATCAGACCTCAACTGATATCAAAACATTGGGATCATTCCCTGAATATTTTCAGACCACAGTGCTCTGAAGCTAGAACTCAATCACAAGAGGAAATTTGGAAATAACCTAAACATGGACTAAACAGCATCCTTCTAAAGAATGAATGGGTCAACCAGAAAATTAAAGAAGAATTGAAAAAATTCATGGAAACAAATGATAATGAAAACACAAAGGTTCAAAATCTGTGGGACACAGCAAAGGCAGTCTTGAGAGGAAAATATATAGCATTACAAGTCTTTCTCAAGAAACAAGAAAGGATGGAGCACCTGGGAGGCTCAGTGGGGTAAAGCCTCTGCCTTTGGCTCAGGTCATGATCCCAAGGTCCTGGGATCGAGCCCCGCATCTCTGCTGACCAGAGAGCCCGCTTCCCTTCCTCTCTCTCTGCCTGCCTCTCTGCCTACTTGTGATCTCTGTTTGTCAAATAAATAAATAAAATCTTGGGGCGCCTGGGTGGCTCAGTGGGTTAAAGCCTCTGCCTTCGGCTCGGGTCATGATTCCAGGATCCTGGGATGGAGCCCTGCATCGGGCTCTCTGCTTGGCAGAGAGCCTGCTTCCCTCTCTCTCTCTCTCTGCCTGCTTCTCTGCCTACTTGTGATCTCTCTCTCTCTCAAATAAATAAATAAAATCTTAAATAAATAAATAAATAAATAAAATCTTAAAAAAAAAAGAAAAGAATAAAAGAAACAAGAAAGGTCTCAAATACACAACCTAACCCTACACATAAAGGAGATGGAGAAAGAACAACAAAGAAAGCCTTAACCCAGCAGGAGAAGAGAAATAATAAAGATCAGAGCAGAAATCAATGAAATAGAAACAAAAACAAACAAACAAAAAAAAAAACCAATAGAACAAATCAACGAAACTAGGAGCTGGTTCTTTGAAAGAATTAATAAGACTGATAAACCCCTGGCCAACTTATCAAAAAGAAAAGAGAAAGGACCCAGATAAATAAAGTCATGAATGAAAGTGGAGAGATCACAACCAGCATCAAAGAAATTCAATTATAAGAATATATTATGAGCAACTATATGCCAGCAAATTTAACAATCTGGAAGAAATGGATATATTTCTAGAGAAATATAAACTAACACAACCGAACCAGGAAGAAATAGAAAACCTGAACAGACCCATAACCAGTAAGGAGATTGAAGCAGTCATCAAAAGTCTCCCAACAAACAGGAGATCCAGGCCAGATGGCTTCCCAGGGGAATTCTACCAAACATATAAAGAATAATTAATTCCTATTCTCCTGAAACTGTTCCAAAAAATAGAAATGGAAGGAAAACTTCCAAACTCATTTTATGAGGCCTGCATTACCTTGATGCCAAAATCAGAACAAGATCCCATCAAAAAAGAGAATTACAGACCAATATCCTTGATGAACACAGATGTCAACATTCTCACCAAAATACTAGGCAATTTAAAAGGATTATTCACCACGACCAAGTGGGATTTATTCCAGGGCTGCAAGGTTGGTTCAACATCCGCAAATCAATCAATGTGATACAATAAATTAGTAAAAGAAAGAACAAGAACCACATGATACTCTCAATAGATGCTGAAAAAGCATTTGACAAAGTACAGCATCCCTTCCTGATCAAAACTCTTCAAAGTGTAGGGATAGAGGGCACATACCTCAATATTATCAAAGCCATCTATGAAAACCCCACCGCAACTATCATTCTCAATGGAGAAAAACTGAAAGCTTTTCCACTGAGGTCAGGAATGGCAGGGATGTCCATTATCACCACTGCTATTCAACATAGTACTAGAAGTCCTAGCCTCAGCAATCAGACAACAAAAAGAAATTAAAGGCATCCAAATCGGCAAAGAAGAAGTCAAACTCTCACTTTTGCAGATGATATGATACTATATGTGGAAAACCCAAAAGACTCCACTCCAAAACTGCTAGAACTTGTACAGGAATTCAGTAAAGTGTCAGGATATAAAATCAATGCACAGATATCAGTTGCATTTCTCTATAGCAACAACAAGACAGAAGAAAGAGAAATTAAGGAGTCAGTCCCATTTACAATTGCACCCCAAACCATAAGATACCTAGGAATAAACTTAACCAAAGAGGCAAAGAATCTGTACTCAGGAAACTACAAAGTATTCATGAAAGAAATTGAGGAAGACACAAAGAAATGGAAAAAAACGTTCCATGCTCCTGGATTGGAAGAACAAATATTGTGAAAATGTCTATGCTACCTAAAGCAATCTACACATTTAATGCAATCCCAATCAAAATCCCACCCATTTTTTTTTTCAAAGGAATGGAACAAATAATCCTAAAATTTGTATGGAACCAGAAAAGACCTCGAATAAGCAGAGGAATATAGAAAAAGAAAGCCAAAGT
>PISX010025152.1:0-26673 GCA_004024625.1 Mellivora capensis
GGCTATCCTGGGTCCCCTTACATTTTCATATGGATTTTAAGATCAGCTAGTGTCAGAAGTTTTAGGACAATGGAGAATATAGCTGTTCCCTTGAAATAATGATGTTGGTATGTTTGGAGAGTAAATGATCAAGGAAAATATGGTATTATTCCAGAGAAAAATTAAAGGTCCATTTAAGATTTTATGGCCATCAATTTAAAATGAGACCAACCAGCACAGGTGTGTTTTTTCTCAGCCGTGTTTAGCTATATTCTGAACTATTTTCATAACATGAAATCACCATTTACCCTTATCACTCTTATTCTCTTATGAGTAGAGAGTTTTCCAAAGGCTATATGATTTTTGATGACTTCATTGCTCTTATGGCTATTTGATGTATTCTTATGTTTATATTTTTTCTGTTTTAATACCTACCACAATAGATAATATTGATAGATATAACCCATAGAAATAAAAACTTTTTGGTGTTCTCAATAACTTTTAAGAGTATAAAGGAGGGGCATCTGGGTGGCTCAGTGGGTGGGCCTCTACCTTAGGCTCCTGTCATGGTCTCAAGGTCCTGGGATCGAGCCCCGCATCAGGGAGTCTGCTTCCTCCTCTCTCTCTGCCTGCCTCTCTGCCTACTTGTGATCTCTCTCTCTGTGTCAGATAAATGAATAGAATCTTAAAAAAAAAAGTTTAAAGGAGTCCTAAAACAAAGATATTGCTGTTAGAAGAAATGCAGTTTGACACAATAAGCTTCCCTAAAGATTAGGCCGTCAGGGCTCTGATAGTTGAGCGGATAGTGAGTACCATCACTAAGGTTCTCTGATCTCTGATTGTTAGTACTCCTCTGAATAACTCTAATTACTAGGATGCTGCTAAGGTAAAGATGTAATATTTAGATAATTTGAGTCCTGAAAATATTGGGGGGAGGGCTTTATTAACTTTAACGGTATTAAATTACACTAAAAATTGGCAGTTCAAAAATGTCCAATGGCTCTTATTACTTTGTCCTGGATTACTGCATCCTGCATTTTATATTCTTCACTATAATTTGACACAAAAGATAAAAAGGAGTATATGCTTATGGGTGAGGAAAGATATTAACATTTTATTATGGTTCTTCCTTAATAGTTATTAAAATATATTATTACTTTTTTTCGGCCAGCTTTTGAAGATTCATTGGCTAAACACGGATACAGAAGACCCTGGGTTGACTTTGATCTGATGTAATGCCTTCTCTAACTTTTGTGTTCAGTTTTGCAGCTACCCCCTGCACCTGGTGAGAACTCACATACAGGTTCAAGGTGAGTTTTTGTGAGAAGGATGACAGTGTAAAAAGCTCTATGTGATTAAGGAACTTTCTTCTTTTTTTTTTTTTTAACTTTCTCTCCTGAATAATGTCTAAGAATCCTCCTCATTTCCATCATTCAGTGCTGTCTCTTTTAAAAAGACAAAATTAGGGGCACCTGGGTGGCTCAGTGGGTTAAGCCTCTGCCTTCGGCTCAGGTCAAGATCCCAGAGTCCTGGGATCCAGCCCCGCATCGGGCTCTCTGCTCCACGGGGAGCCTGCTCTCCCCCCCTCTCTCTCTGCCTGCCTCTCTGCCTACTTGTGATCTCTGTCTGTCAAATAAATAAATAAAATCTTAAAAAAAAAAAAGACAAAATTAGGAAAGTCTTTTTTTTTAAGATTTTATTTATTTATTTGACAGACAGAGATTACAAGTAGGCAAGAGAGGCAGGCAGGGAGAGAGAGGAGGAAGCAGGCTCTCTGCGGAGCAGAGAGCCTCACGTGGGTGGGGCTCGGCCCCAGGACCCTGGGATCATGACCCGAGCCAAAAACAGAGGCTTTAACCCACTGAGCCATCCAGGCACCCTGGAAATTCTTCTTATGTGAATGGGAATGGTGCTATTTATTTACTGCCTTGGGTGGTAGAATGAATGCTTTCACACTAGAGGGGTCCAGTCTTTTTGTGAACTAGAGTTCATTCATAAGACCGTGGTAACAAAGGATTAAAAATCTAGATACCTACCTAAGTGACTGTTAAAAGTATTTTGCAAGCTGAGATGTAGTGATTCTGTTTCAATAAAGTATCTGCTGATTATTAGGAAAAATTATATATTAAATTCAGAAAGATTCTTTAGATTTATTTTCACATATATACCCCTATGAAACTACCAACTATATCAAGAGAGTACTTTTCCAGCACCCCAGAAGGCTCCTTCATACCCTTCCCAATCAATAAACACCCACAGCCAAGGTAACTATTATTCTGAATTTAATCACCATTTATTAGTTTGCTTTTTTTTTTTTTAAGAGAGAGAGAGAGAAAGATAGAGCACATGAGCAGGGGGGAGGGCCAGAGGAAGACAGAGAGAAAGAGAGACAGAATCTTAGGCAGGCTTAACTCTCAGTGCAGACCCCAAGGTGGGGCTCTGTCTCACAGCATTGAGATCATGACCTGAACTGAAATCAAGATTTGGACACTTAACTGACTTAGCCACCCAGATGTCCCTCATTTGCCTGGTCTTGAAAACTATGTACTGTCTTGGAGAGTTATCTTTGTTGACTGCATGTGATTATTTTCTTTGCTGTACAGTATTTTATTACATGAATACTATACTTAATCCATTGTAATATTTTAAAACTTATTTTTTAAATTGGAGTATAGTTGACATACATTATTATGTTAGTTTCAGGTGTACAACATAGTGATTTGACATTTATATCTATTATAAAATGCTCACGACAATAAGTATAGTGATCTATTATACTGAGGGAAACATAAGCACTTATTTCTCTCATTTCTCACACATTTCTCTCTCACTTATTTCTCTCAGATGCACATATATTTTTTAAAGATTTTATTTATTTATTTGACAGAGAAAGAGATAGGCAGAGAGGCAGGCAGAGGGAGAGGGAGAAGCAGGCTCCCCACTGAGCAGAGAGCCCGATGCGGGGCTCAATCCCAGGATCCTGAGATCATGACCTTAGCGGAAGGCAGAGGCTTAACCCACTGAGCCACCCAGGCCCCCAACACATATTATTTCTTATACACATACCAGAAGAAGAATTTTTGGGTAACAGGGTAAATACATATTCAGTTTTGTTGTTGTTGTTGTTTTTAAAGATTTTATTTATTTATTTGGCAGAGAGAGATCATAAGTAGGCAGAGAGGCAGGCAGAGAGAGAGGGAAGCAGGCTGAGCAGAGAGCCCTATTTGGGCCTTGATCCCAGGACCCTGGGATCATGACCTGAGCTGAAGGCAGAGGCTTAACCCACTGAGCCACCCAGGCACCCAACACATATTCAGTTTTAGTAGATACTGCCAAATTTGTTTTCCATAGTATTTATTTCAGTTTATACTATAAAGTAATGTGTGAGTTCCAGTTGATCTTCATCTTTGTTAAAACTTGTTATTGTCAATCTTTTAATTTAGACATTCTGATAGTTGTGCAATAAAATCTCACTGTCACTTTAATTTACATTTCTCAATGACTAATAATATTGAATACTTTTATTTAACACCTTTTTATTATTTTTTGTACTTACCATTTTATTTTTATTTTTTAAATGACACATTTCAAGATCTAACAAATATCTCTACTAAAGATTTTTTTTTAGTTTCTCAATCTTTTTTTAAAGATTTTATTTATTTATTTGACAGAAAGAGAGATAACAAGTAGGTGGAGAGGCAGGCAGAGAGAGAGAGAGAGAGAGGAGGAAGCAGGCTCCCCACTGAGCAGAGAGCCTGATGTGGGGCTCCATCCCAGGACCCTGGGATCATGACCTGAGCCGAAGGCAGAGGCTTTAACCCACTGAGCCACCCAGGCGCCCCACTACTAAAGATTTGATGTTACAAACTTTTGTTATTCTTTTTCAAAAATTTAGATTCAATTAATCAACATAATGGGTTATTTGTTTCAGGGTTACAGGTTTGTGATTCAGCATTATACCCAGAGCTCATTACAAAACATACCCTCCCCAATGTCCATCACCCAGCCACTCCATCCCTCTACCCCCCTCTTCTCCAGCAACCCTCAGTTTGTTTCCTGAGATTGAGAGTCTCTTATGCTTTGTCTTCCTCTCTGGTTTCACTTGTTTCATTTTTGCCTCTCTTCTCCTATGATCCTTTGCCTTGTTTCTTAAATTCCATGTATCGGTGAGATCATATGATTACTGTCTTTCTCTGACTGACTTATTTCGCTTGGCATAATACCCTCTAGTTCCATCCACGTTGTTGCAAATAGCAAGATTTCATTTTTGATGGCTGCATAATATTCCATCATACCCCCGCCCCCACACATCTTCTTTATCCATTCATCTGTCAATGGACATCTGGTCTCTTTTCATAGTTTGGGTATTGTGGACATTGCTGCTATAAACATTGGGGTGCATGTGCCATTTTGGATCACTATGCTTGTATCTTTGGGGCAAACACCCAGTAGTGCAATTGTTGGTTCATAGGGTAGCTCTATTTTCAACTTTTTGAAGAACCTCCATACGGTTTTCCAGAGTGGCTGTACTACTTCCTATACCAACAGTACAGGAAGGTTCCCCCTTCTCCATATCCTTGTCAATATCTGTCATTTCCTGACTTGTTAATTTTAGCTATTCTGACTGGTGTGAGGTGGTATCTCATTGTGGTTTTGATTTGGATTTCCCTGATGCGAGTGATGTGGAGCACTTTTTCATGTGTCTGTTGGGCATTTGGGTGTCTTCTTTGGAGAAATGTCTGTTCATGTCTTTTGCCCATTTCTTCATTGGCTTATTTGTTCTTTGGATGTTGAGTTTGATAAGTTCTTTATAGATTTTGGATACCAGCCCTTTATCTGTCATTTGTAAATTTCTTCTCCCATTCTGTCGATTTTTTTTTTGTCTTTTGTTTTGTTGCCTGTTTCCTTTGTTGTGCAAAAGCTTTTTATCTTGACGAAGTCCCAATAGTTCATTTTTCCCTTCATTTCCCTTGCCTTTGGACACATGTCTAGCAAGAAGTTGCTGTGGCTTAACACTTATTTTAAAGATTTGATTTACTTATCTTAGAGAGAAAAAGAGAGCACGAGTTGGTGGGAGGAACAGAAGGAGAGGGGGAGAAAAAATCCCAAGCAGACTCCAGTGCTAAGTGTGGAGCCCAACATTGGGCTCAATCTCATGACCCTGAGATGATGACCAGAGCTAAAATCAAGAGTCAGATGCTCAACCAATGAGCCACCCAGGTGCTCCCCCCACCTTTTTTTTGATATGTACATAGCCATGGCTTCTGTGAATAACAGAAGTTTGGTTTCTTCCTTTCCAGCTTTTATACTTCTTATCTCCTTTTCTTGCCTCAGGTCACTCATTAGGAGCTCCAGTACAATACTATAATGATAATGGAAAGAGTGGACATATTTATCTCATTCCTACTCAGAAGAAAACTATTCCAATATTTTATCATTGAGTATGATGTTTCTGTAGGTTTTTGGAATGTACCCTTTGTGAGAGTAAGGAAATTCTCTTCTATTCCTAGTTTGTGGAAAGTGCTTTTTAAATCATGAATAGGTGTTGAATTTTATTAAATGCTTTTTCTGCATGATAATAATACTATTATTTTCTCCCTTTTTTCTATGAGTGAATGACTTTCAAATGTTAAAACCACTTTGAAATCATGGAATAAACTTCCTTGGTCATGTTGCATTACCGTTTTATATAATATTGTATTTGATTGATAATATTTTGAATAGGATTTTTATATTATATTCATGAGAATTTTTGGTTGTAATTTTCCTTCCTGTAATGTTCTTTTCAGGTTTTTATATTATTGTTACATCGGCTCCATAAAGATTGTTAGAAAATATTCTCTTTTTCTAGTCTTCAGAAGAACTTGTGTACAGCTAGAATTATTATTTCCTTAAATATTTGGGAGAACTCACCAGTGAACCCAATATTGCCTGGATATTTCTGGTGGAAGGCTTTTTTCTTTCTTTCTATATTTTAATAACAGATCTGAGTTCTTTAAAAGGTATGGATTGTTCAGGTTTCCTATTTTTAATCCCATCAGTTTTGAGGTATTGTGTTTTACAAAGAATTGTCCATTTCGTCTAAATGTTTAAAATTAATAGCATAAGGTCATTAATAGTATCCTTTTAATATGCCTTTAATAATGACCTTTAATAATTACTGTATGTTCTACAGTGATGTCTCCTTTTAATTTTCTGATATTAGCAATTTGTTATTTTTCTTTTTCTTAATCAATTTCTTTGGATTTTATAAATTTTATTCATCTTTTGATTTTGTTGTTTCTCTATTGTACATTTGTGCTCTATTTCATTGTTTTCTGTTCTACTTGTATTATTTTTATCTTCTTTTTTGCTTGTTTGTTTTTTGTTTGGTTTCTTAGGTTTTGAAGTTTAGATCAGGGATTGACAAACTATGGTTTGCAGGCCAGATCTTATCCACCACCCACATGTGTAAGTAAAATGTAACTGGAACATAGTCACTGCTCTTTATTTATGTGCTGTCTATGGCTACTTTTGTGCTACAATCATAGATTTGAGTAATTGCTAGCGATCATGTGGCCCACAAAGCCTAAAACATTTACTATCTGCCTGTTAAAGCAAAAGTTTGCTGACTCTTGGTTAAGATAATCGATGTTAAACCTTTTTTTTTTCTTTTACTATACCAGTTCCAGTTTCTGAATATTTCTCTAAGTACTGCTTTACCTATATCCTATAAACTGATACTATTTTCATTATTATTCATTTCAAAATATCATCCAAATTTCCATTGTGACTTCCTTTTAACTCATTGGTTATTTAGAAATATACTGTTTAATTTACAAACATTTGGGGGATTTTTCCAATGAACTCTCTGATATTGAACTTGTAGTTTAATTGCACTGCAGAAAGAGAATGTACTCTATATGATTTCTATTCTTTGAAATTGAGACCGGTCTTACTGGCCTAGATATGGTCGATTTTGGGAAATGTTCATTGTATATTTGAAAAGAAAGAATTTTGAAGTTGTATTTTGTGTTTTATACATGTGTTCTATAAAGTAAATTATTTTAAATGTTAATCAAAGGTTTTATATCCTTAGTGATTTTTTTAATCTGCTTTTTCTATTGGTTACTGACAGAATTGTGTTTAAATCTCTAACCAGGATTGTGGATTTTTTTTTAAGATTTTATTTATTTATTCGAGAGATAGACAGTGAGAGAGAGCATGAGCGAGGAGAAGATGAGAGGGAGAAGCAGACTCCCCATGGAGTTGGGAGCCTGATGTGGGACTCGATCCCAGGACTCTGGGATCATGACTGAGCTGAAGGCAGTCGCTTAACTGACTGAGCCACCCAGGTGCCCCAGGATTGTGGATTTCTTCATCTTTCCTTTAATTTGGTCTACTTTTGCTTTCTATATTTGAAGCTATATTATCATATATATTAAAATTTAGTATTGACCCTTTCCTTATTATAAAATGTGTCCTCTTTATTGCTAGTAATAATTGTTTTTGCCTTAAAAAGTCTACTCTTCTGATATTAATGTAGTTACAATAGCATTCCTTTGGTTAATCTTTGCTTAGTATAATTTTTAGAGCATCTTTTTACTTTAGTCTTTTTGTATCCTTATATATAGTGTATCCATTCTGAAACGCATGCAGTTAGAGAGCTAAAAAAAAATCCAGTGTGATTATTTTGTCTTTTAATTAACATTTAGGGTTAATTAAATGTAATGGGTGGCTAAGTAGGTTAAGCGTCTACCTTTAGCTTGGGTCATGATCCGAGGGTCCTGGGATCAAGTCCCACATGGGGATCCCTACTTCACAGGGAGCCTGCTTCTTCCCCTGCTTGTGCTCTTGCTCTCTCTTTCTCTCTCTCTGCCAAATAAATAAAACCTTTTAAAAAATAATTAATATTTAGTACATTTATATTTTAAAGTAGTGTTACAGTTGAATTTAAGTGGAGACCACATGTTAAATTGCTACTTCTTGTTGATTCCATTTTTTATTTTCCTTTATCTCTCTTTTTTTGGAATCTCCATTTGAATTATTTAGGTATATTCATTATTTCAATATTTCTCCTCTATTAGCTTGTTAGTTATATATATATTTTTTTAATTTTTTTACCCTGGAGATTCCAAGGTGAATCTTTTAATTGCAGCCTACCTTAAATTAGTACTTTTTACCAATATCTTTCTTTTTTCTTTTCTTTGCTTTTCTTTCCCTTCCTTCTTTCCTTCCCTTTTACCAATTTTTAATACAATAGTTTTATTTTCATTCACACTGCACACCCTTTTGTGCTATTATTGCCATATATTCTACTTTAGTATATATATTAAACCCCACCACACACTGTTTTAAAAATCAATGTTAATTTATATTTTATTCTCTTTTGACTGTTTTACTTCCAGAATTTCCTTCCTTTCACCTGGAATCATTATTCTTCTAGTTAAGGAATCCCCTTTAGAATTCTTTCTTCAGTGGAAGGTCTACTAGCAACAGATTTTCTCAGCTTTTTTTTTTTAAATTGCACAGTAAATTTATTATTCCAATGTCTTAAGAGTTCCATAATTTTTGTTCAAAACTTAGCCAAAAGTTTTATTGTTGCTATTTTAAGGTACTCGCTCCTCCTAAACCCATGCTTTTTAAGATTTTTCCTTCTGTCTCTGGTTTTCAGCAGTTTGAATAGAATGTGCCTAAAATGTGGTTTGCTTTCTGCTTTTCTTTCTCTTATTCTTAAAATCTGTGGTTTAATGACTTGTCAGTTTTGTGAAAATTCCCAGTCAAAATTTCTTCAAATATTGCTCTATCCCCTTCTCTCTCTCTCTTTCTGACATTCCAATTAAATGTATGTTAGATTTTTTCTTGATGTCCTATTTACCTATTATGTTCTTTTCTGTATTTTATATTACTTTTTTACCCCTCTCCATGCTTCAATCTGGATGTTTTTTTTTTTCCTATTGCACCTATCTTCTAAAGTTCACTAACCTTATGTTTTGCTTTGTCTAATTTTCTGTTGAATCCAATACATTGATGTCTTAACTTTAGTATATTTTTCAGTTTGACTTTACATTTTTATTCTTTTTTTAAAAGATTTTACTTATTTATTTGACAAAGAGATAGAGCTAGAGAGCCAGAGAACACAAGCTGGGGTGTGGGGAAGGACAGTAGAGGGAGAAGAAGCAGGTTCCCCACCTAGCCAGGATCCCAATGCAGGGTGATTCCAGGACCTCGGGATCATGACCTGAGCAGAAGGCAGATGCTTCACTGGCGGAGCCACCCAGGTGAATCTTTATACTTTTATTCTTAAAAAAGTATATAGGAGGTGTTGTGTGAAAGTCTCCATCTTTTTCTCTAATTTTTTAAACATATTAATCACAATTATTTAAAATTTAATATATTGGGCACCTGGGTGGCTCAGTGGGTTAAGCCGCTGCCTTCGGCTCAGGTCATGATCTCAGGGTCCTGGGATCGAGTCCCGCATCGGGCTCTCTGCTCAGCAGGGAGCCTGCTTCCTGCTCTCTCTCTGCCTGCCTCTCTGTCTACTTGTGATCTCTGTCTGTCAAATAAATAATAAAAATAAAATCTTTAAAAAAAAAATAATAAAATAAAATTTAATATATTAATGCTTATTTTGTTGTCTGTTTTTCTCTCTAGGTTTTCAGTTATTTGATCCTGTTTTTTTTTTGTTTGTTTTAATGATGCCTCATTATTTTAGATTGAATGATGAGATTTTGTAAGAAAAATTTTAAATTCCGGATGATGTTATTTTTCTCCAGATAGGGCTAACCTTTCTTCTGGTAGGTAGCTACTGAATAGGGGGATCAACCTAAATCTATTGTAGGTTGGTTTTAGATTTGTTAGGGATGATTTATTTCAGCTCTGGTCTTTCTCCAAGGCACTTACTCTTAGAGTATGGTCCTTATCCCTAGACAGTAACCTTTTGTGGGTCTTATCTGAAAGCCTAGCATGGTTGCCAAAGTGCCTCACCTCACCTTGTTGGGCCTGAATGCCAACATTTATGATTCAGCATGGTGTTACTGCTAAAATCTTTTCCTAGATCTTTAGCCTTCCACCTGCTCTTTTCTGTGGAGTTGGCAATGCCTCAAGGGAAAACTACACAGAGACTTTTGGACCCACTTCACTTAGTATTACCTCCATATCGGATTCTTTTCCTCAAGTATCTGGGACATTGGCATCCTTGAATTCCAGATTTTGTCCTCTGTTCAGTAACACTCGTCTTTTCTGCTTGGCCCCTATTCTCTCATGCTGAAAATTGTCAAATAGCCTAAGATAAAACAAACAAACAAACACCAGAGTGAAATGTAGTCCTTACGTCCTCTCAGGGATCCTAGTCTTATTTGCATTTATTAATCTCAAGCAATGATTTCATGTACTTTGTTCATACTTTAATATTTATTTTTATTTGTAGGGCTAGTCTGAAACAAACTACTCTGTCACAACTAGAACTGAAAATCCTCCTTTGTTCTCTTGACATCTCCATATTTATTTCTGAGCTCTTCTGTTTCTTTATTTTTTTAATGATGTTTCTTGGTCACTTGCACCTGCCCTCAAATCTATAATCAGCTATTTTTCCTTTTAGTGTACAGGGTAGTGGCATTTCAAAATCAATATCTGAGTCCTAGGATCATTAGTTGATATTGAAACTATTAAGTTAAAGGGAGTTGGGGAATAGTATTCACATGATGATGCCACAGTATCATCTATCAGAGTTATTGCTAACTGCAAAGAGAAAAACATACCTTTATAATGGAGAGAATGGGTGGTCATCATTATAACCAACTGACCAACTTGGCAACCAGCATCGGCAACAGTAAAATTTAAAAAAAACCCAACTCTAACATAATGCGCCTATTGATGTAATATAATATGAAGTGCATATTACATAGGATAGCATATGCTATGAAGTACTCTTGCCCAAAATATTTTACTGGCATGTGGAAATGCTTTTAGACCTAAAGGAAATGCAGGGATCAAGGGATAAGTTAAATGCTACTAGTAAGAATCAATCAGACAAATCTAGAATGTAGGATATTCTATAAGACAATGGGCCTGGGTTATTCAAACAACCATCATCACAGAAAAAGTGGTGGTTGTGGAGAAATGACTGGTACTAGTCTTGATTAGGAAATTAAGGAAACATAACCAGTGCAATGAGTGAATTTTGTTTAGATTTTAGTTTGGAAAAAACAAACTCAGCTCTAAGTGACATTTTCGAGACAATTGGGAAAATTTCAATAAGAGGTATTTGGTGAGATAGAGAATTATTTTTAATTTTCTAAGGCATAGTTATGATTTGGGTAATATATATTAATGTCTTTCTTTTTAGGATATGTTGACATTTTTAAGGTTGTAAGGTTATGGTGTTTGTAACTATCTTGAGGGCATACATTCACAGACACACAGACACACACACATATATACACACACATATAAGTACGTGTGTATAGAGAAAAGAGAAAAAGACAATAAGTACAGCAAAATGTCAAATTCTGAAACTAGGTGGTGAGTATACAAATGTTCATTGTATTATTTTTTTCTGTAGTTTGCAGTTTTCATAATAATGAGATGGGGTAAATCAAGTGGGATGTAGGTTCAATATTAGAAAGAAAGTAAGCCTGCTCCATATTCTTTCACAAAATTATAGAAATTAAAAGCAATGTTATTAGCTTCTACTAAAAAATACAAGGCCAAAAATGAATGTAGTAATAGAACATTTTCCAAGAAATTTCATATAAGTATCTTCTAAAATTTCAAGGGACTTTCTCTAGATTTCAAGGGAATTATTTTGTTTTGGGTGGGGAAGAATGGAGGGAGGAAATGTTTAGGTTAAAACAAATAGCAACAGACAAACTTTTCAGTTCTCTACTGCTTTTTACTTAGCTATGTCAATTTTGGGAACATGGTATAATGATTAAGGAAAAAATGATAGCTAAAGAATCTGAGAATATTGTCAGGAACTATGCAATGTGCCAGTCATGTGGGGTTTGAGTAAGCAAAAAGACTTTGATCCCTGATCTCAGGGAATTGATAATCTAGCAGGGAATATAGTTATTAATTAAATATGGACATAAAATGCATAAACTGTGATGAGAGCTAAAAAAGGAAAAGTGGAGTTTTCTAAATACTACCATGGGGAGAGCTGAGGCAGTTCTGGAAGACTCTCATGGGGAAGTGTTGCTTGGACTGAGAACTGAAGGCTGAGATGGGGTTAATAGCCAAAGGTTGGGGGAATGACTTTCAGGCAAAGGGAAAAGCATGGGCAACTAGCCTTAAGAGGGAAGATTTGGGGACATTTGAGAAACTCTAAGTGGCCTGTATGGTTAGTGTGCAGAAAGCAAGGGTGTGGTACAAGTGAGGTGGGAGGAAGAAACAGAGGGTAGGCCATACTGTGAGTATAATGGGGAATTACTGAAGCAGCAAAGGTATTAAGAGTTGATTAAAAGTTCTCTTTGATTAAAGTATGGAGAAAAAAGTGAAAGAGGTGATTATGGTATGAGGCTAGGCAAGAGATGATGGTAGTTTGGAATCATGGCATTGGACTTGTAGGTAAATGCATAGATTTGAGAGCTATTTGGAAAGTAAGGTTAACGGTTTGGATATGTAAGATGAGGGAAACATTATGGATGCCTTTCAGGTTTCCAGTTTCAACAGCTAGATGAGTGGTGGAACCACTCCCCGAGAAAAGAAATAATGAATGAGAAACATATTTGAGTTTTTTTCATAGTTTTAGTTGTTTCTAAGAAATCAGATGTAGAATAAAGTTTCCTCTCTACATCTAGCTAGTTTAAAAAATTATGTCTATGATAATTATAAGTAAACTTCATCACCAGTGGACAAAATTTGTTCCTAAAGGAAAGAATATTAAATTGATATAAGTATCAAATAGCTCCATTAGGGTCCCTGATTATATAATATGATGAACCAGAAATGTTCCCTTGGAACTGCTTGTGAAAGAATTCAAATAATCATACTTTTTTCCTGCTTTAACATGTATTTTACCTTAGTTAGTGTTTGAAAAAAGCTAAATACAAAATTAATTAGCTTTTCCTTCCCTTTCATTTTCTAGGCATAATGGGAGTCTCACAGCTAAATGTGATCAGTGTCTTTCATCAAATTTATAAAAGCAGTGGAGTGATAAGGTTTTTCAGAGGCATGACTCCAAAATTCTTAAAGTCGCTTCTTTCAGAATGCATAAATAGTATGGTTTATGAGTCAATAAAACCACTCTTGGAAATACAGTGTAGAAATGAAATTGTGAACTGCTATTTTATATACATTTATTTATAGGCATAGAAATGTCTTGGCTTTCTTCTTAAATTTCTAGAGGGTAGAATGAAAAGATGTTATATCCATCCTCCAAAAAGATAAACATGTGAATCAAAATTAAATACTGAATTTTAATCTTTGGTACACCAGATTTGAGAAACTCTAAGTGGCCTGTATGGTTAGTGTGCAGAAAGTATGTTAAGTTCTTTATGAATTGAAATCTTTAATATTCAGAAAGTATACTTAAGCCTCTCTGAATTTTAATGAATACTCACCAGAAATTTGCATTTAAATGGATTAAGATGCAGGACACCTGGGTGGCTCAGTGGGTTAAAGCCTTTGCCTTCGGCTCAGGTCATAATCTCGGGGTCCTGGGATCAAGCTTCGCATCGGGCTCTCTGCTCAGCCGGGAGCCTGCTTTCTCCCTCTCTCTCTGCCTGCCTCCTCCCTCTCTCTCTGCCTGCCTCTCTGCCTGCTTGTGATCTCTGTCAAATAAATAAATAAAATCTTAAAAAAATAATAATAAATAAATGGATTAAGATGCAATTTATATTACCTAATATTACCTAATTATATTTTAACCTAATATATTTTTTATGTTAGAAAAAATTGGAATATTTGAAAGTTTTTCAGCATTTTCTGTTTCCTATTTTAAAAACCTAACATTGTTTTGTATCCTTATTTTAGATCTGTTTGAAAGCATTAAAAGAAAACCTATGCATTTAAAATTGTAATTAAGAGGAAAATAGTGGTGTTTTTGAATCCCTTTTCTTTCTGTAAACTAAACAAAACAAAATAGTTCTGTCTTAGAATTACATGACATGGGGTGCCTGGGTGGCTCAGTGGGTTAAGCCTCTGCCTTCGGCTCAGGTCATGATCCCAGGGTCCTGGGATCGAGCCCCACATTGGGCTCTCTGCTCAGCGGGGAGCCTGCTTCCCTTCCTCCTTCCTCTCTCTCTGCCTGCCTCTCTGCCTACTTGTGATCTCTGTCAAATAAATAAATACAATCTTTAAAAAAAAAAAGAATTACATGACATCAGAACACCTCAGTCTCCTACTGATGTTGTTAATGGAATACTGGTAATTATGGCTCACTTCCTGAAAACTCTTATTTGTGGATACAGACGTTTTTAACTTACTCTTGGTTCTTAACATTACTAAAAATTACAAGAAAGTCACCAATGTGAACAAAGTAAGTAAGAAAAAACTGAGAACTCTTGTTCTTAAACGTGTGTTAAAAGGTTCACGTGCTTTTTCTTTTATATTAATGAATTCATATATTTTTTTCTTTCATATGTGCTTTTAAACTCTATTTTTTAAGAATAAAGACTGGCTAGAATTCCCCCTTTGAAATCCTAAACTTGTATGAAGGCTAAATAGTATTCTTTGCCCTTTGGAGGTTGTTTTGTTTTGTATTTTGCCTCTATTTAAAAAAAATGAATTAATTTATTTTTTATTGAAGTAGAGCTGACATACACTGTTACATTATGCTTGCCACAAGTGTGGCTACCATCTGTCATCATACAATGTTACTACAATATCATTAACTATATTCTCTACACTGTATCTTTTTTTCTCATGTATCCCCCACATCCCTTCACCCATTTTGCCCATCCTTCCACCATCTCCCCTCTAGCAGCCATCAGTTTATTCTACGTATTTATGGTCTGTTTCTGCTTTTTATTTGCTTGTTTGTTTTTTAGATTCCACATAGAGAGAAATCAGATGGTATTTGTCTTTCTCTGATTTATTTTATCTACAATACCCTCTACGTCCATCCATGTTGTTGCAAATATGCCTCTATCTTTTTAATCTATGTTTAGAGAGAATAAGCCAAACATAGAATCTATGTTTAAAGAGAATATATATATATATATATATATATATATAATTGTATGTATATATAGCTACATTTAAAAAATTGTATTGGCTGAAAAATTGTGATTTAATGAGATACAAATATAAATTAGATAATTTATCCTGAAGATTTAATGCACAGCACAGAGATTATAGTCAACAATATTGTATTATAGACTTCAAAGTTGCTAAGACTAGATCTTACTGGTACTCACTACAAAAAAGAAATGATGATTATATGATGACATAGAGGTGCTAACTAATGCTACAGTGGTAATCATACTGTGATATATAAATGCATCAAATCAAGTGTATATCTTAACTTACATGATGTTATATGTAAATTATATCTCAATAAAATATTATGAATTATTTAATTAAAAATGGAGATAAGAGATAAACCAGTTTGGAAATGTAAAAAAATAAATTATACAATTTATATGATAGCCAACAACTAGTAACTGGATAGGACCAACTCTCTTTTCAAGTGTTTTTTAGAAGATATTTCTGCCATTTTATAGATAATGGATTTTTCAGTTTCTCTAATATTTGGAGTTAGGTCTTATCAAGGTTATTAAGTTATTTAGTTAAAATCTGCTCTCCCTATAAAGAGTATTGAGACTCAAAAGAATAATTCATACAGTCTTTTTCTCTTTTGTTAAATGGCATGATTTAATTTGCTGTGAAATTAGATGAACTTAATTTCCTTAGGATAGGATAAGGAGAGGATCCTTGGGATAGGGTACTTAATAATGGAATTAAATTTTAAGGTAAATTTCCTAAAAATTAAAATTAATATGAATATATAACTAGCATAAGTTTGAGTGACAAAACCAAGCTAAATTTTTAGTTGGATTCCCTTTTTTCTTAGTAGGATTTATTAATAGAAGGATTCTAATTAATTTATAACTCAGCTTCTAAAATTCACATAAAAAGATTAAAATAAAGCAAATGCCTCAAGTGAATTAGTATGTTACCATACCTTATTATTAAAAATAATTAGAGGGTGTCTGGGTGGCTCAGTGGGTTAAGCCTCTGCCTTCAGCTCAGGTCATGATCTCAGGGTCCTGGGATCAAGCCCTGCATGGGGCTCTCTGCTCGGCGGGGATCCTGCTTCCCCATCTCTCTCTGCCTGCCTCTCTGTCTACTTGTGATCACTCTCTCTCTCTCTCTGTCAGATAAATAAAATCTTTAAAAAAATTAGAAATTAAAATTTTTATGTGAAATTTTATTCTATAACAGAGAGGGGAAATAAATAGCAAGCCGGACCCCTCAATAACTACAGATTATAAAGATCAGGTATTGACTTAAAATAACTATTTACTGGTGAAGTACTTTTTTTTATTCTTTTTTTAAAAGATTTTATTTATTTATTTGACACAGAGAGAGAGAGAGAGGGAAGCAGACTCCCTGCAGAGCAGAGAGCCTGATGTGGGGCTCGATCCCAGGACCCTGAGATCATGACCCGAGCCGAAGGCAGAGGCTTAACCCACTGAGTCACCCAGGCATCCCCGGGGAAGTACTTTAAATGCTTCAGTGGTTCTGAAACATTTTGCCAGTGGATAAGATCCACTCAACTCATTTAAAGTATTTTGTCATTTATTTTTTTCTATTTTTTTAGAATACAATTTGTGAATAGCAATGTGGCATATAAATTGGAATTGTTATTATGTCCTTTCCATACTCCTAGATTTGGAAGGATGTTCTGACTCTAACCTGTGAGTTTATATATTTTCCCATTATTTTTTTTTGTTAATAAAGACAGAAGTATTTCTGCATACAATTCAATTAATATATAGTAGATTATATATGGACATGAAAAGTCTAATCCCAGGGTGGCCCCAAAAGGTTTGATCCCACCAAGTTGTCTGTGGAGGAAAGAAACAGTAATGAAGAAGAGTACCTGTGAATTAGATGTGTGGATCTACCTTTCTAAGGATTCAACAAATCTTTGAATTGGTTTCTAATAAGCTAAGGGAGTAAGGGAAATAAAATTCAAACTTTTCTCTATGCACAATAAATGCTTTATAGGCAGTCATGTGTTTTATTCCAGTTAACCATTAAGTAAGATAATAAATATTTATGTGTATATGTGTACATATATATCAACATGCTATATATACACACATGCATAAACATGATACACATACATATATACATGCACATGTATAATCACAATTTTTTTTAAGCATCAAAGTTGATGGAGAGGGGTAGAGATGTAAAATGTTGATTGTAGTTAAATATTTAAGTACCCACCATATGATAGGTGTTATATAACACATATGCTGCTTTCCTTTTAATATATAGAAGACAAAGTATTTCTCTATCTCTTATTAATAAGATAAATTAGAAACACTTCCTAACCTGTCATTTAATTAAAGAATACTACAGCTATAAATTCCTCAGAAATCTTGGCTTGTGTCTATGAATCTCCTTAATTTTTAGGACTAAGGCTATGTTAAATAGAATTTTGGCTTACTTTCATTGTCCCAGATACATATATTCAAACATCATTTTGAATTATGGATTATTTCTTGGGGCTCCTGGGTGGCTCATTCAGTTAAGTGGCTGACTTTTCATTTCAGCTCAGTTCATGATCTCGGGGTCATGAGCTCAAGCCCCATGTTGGGCTCCACACTCAGTGCTGAGCCTGCTTATCCCTCTCCCTACCTCTCCCCCTGTTCATGCTTGCTGTCACTCTCTCAAATAAATAAATAAATAAAATCTCAAAAAAATAAATTGTAGACTATTTCTGAATGTAATATCATCAAAGCATTGATATTTGAGATGGGAACAATTATTATTGAATTAATCTCTGTTATTTATTAAATGCTTCCATGACCAGTTTTTGCCAGTCTAACTAAAAGAGTAAATTTGTTCTGTCATTATATATATCATTAAATATATATATTTTAAAATTAAATATGTAGTATTTCACAAAGAAAATGATAAATCAGTCATGTACTCATTCACAATACCATTTGACTTCAAACACTATCTTTTTGCTTCAAACACTAGCTTTCCTTCTCTCCCCTCCTGAAAAGCAAATGCCTCAAGTATGAAATTAGTATGTTACCATACTTCATTATTAAGAACAATTAGAAATTAAATTTTCTGGTGTGTTTCATTCATATGCACATTTAAAATTTTGTTTATGTATGGGTGTATCCATAAATATTTTTCATAACCATATACTATATATATCTGGTAAAACTTCTTTTTCACACAACATTGTTAAATTTATCTACATAACTTTATTTCATTCTGGTTTATTCCTATGTGGTATCCCACCATATACATACACAGATTTATCTAATCTTCTGATGGGCACTTTTGTTAATTTAAATGAGAAATAGATTATTTTTTTTAAAGATTTTATTTATTTATTTTACAGAGAGAGACATCACAAGTAGACAGAGAGGCAGGCAGAGAGAGAGAGAGAAGCAGGCTCCCCGCTGAGCAGAGAGCCCGATGCAAGGCTCGATCCTAGGACCCCGAGATCATGACCCGAGTTGAAGGCAGAAGCTCAACCCACTGAGCCACCCAATGAGTGCCCTGCGCCTCATTGAGGCACCCCAATGAGAAATAGATTCTTAAACTATTTTATTTTTTAATTATTTTCCCCTGTGGCTTGATGTCCTGAACTATTTTAATAAATATTCAATCATGTTAGAGATTTTATACCTTTGTGAACAGAGGATGGAAGACATTTCAAAGCTTTCTTCTGAATTATTACTGGAACAAAGAAGCCTGAACAAGTACTTTTACATTTCAGAAAACAGAGATGTCAATTTAACTATTATTATTAAAGCAATAAAGTACTATTTAAGATTATCATAACTGTGGATTTTCAAGAGTTAAAAACATAGCAACAGCCTCTGGAATCCAGTTAACTTAAAAAACATCTTTGTTACACATAAATTAAGAAACCATTAGATAGTCTTTCTTGTGAAGTTCCCATTCAAGTCTTTCTCCTCGTTGCCAAATTTTTAATTGGGTTGTTTGCCTTTTTCTTATTGATTTGTAGGAGTTCTTAAAAATTCTGTCATTTGTTAGCTATATGTATTATGAATCTCTCTTTTTCAGTCTGTGACTTGAATATCAACTATCTTGTGTTTTTTTTTAATTTTTTTTTTAAGTTAAGTCAGAGAGAGAGGGAGAGAGAGAGAGCGAGCACCGGCAGACAGAATGGCAGGCAGAGGCAGAGGCAGAGGCAGAGGGAGAAGCAGGCTCCCTGCTGAGCAAGGAGCCCGATGTGGGACTCGATCCCAGGACGCTGGGATCATGACCTGAGCTGAAGGCAGCTGCTTAACCAACTGAGCCACTCAGGCGTCCCCTAATTGTGTTTTTTTTGATGAACAGATGTTTTAAATGTTGATGAGGTCCAATTTCTCAATTTTCCTTTCATGGTTAGAGTAGTAAAAGCAAAAAATAACAGAGACCATATGTGGTCTACAAAAAGCTAAAATATTTACTGTCTAGTCCTTTGTAGAAAAAATAAAGTTGGTTCTTGAACTAGACTGATGAGTTGAACATAGCTGCAATTTAGAGATCAGGAAGTTGCCGTAGCCACCACCACCACTGTTAAATTTTCTTCGAGATATGCATGACGTTGGTGAATAAACATTGGAATGCTGAGTCTAGGCTCAAAAACTGGTCTAAATCCTAATATTCATGACCCTGCATGCCAACTGAAACAGCAAAAGGAAGCTGTCTTACTTCCTCTTTCCAAATTCTATGTAAGGTTTTGGAGGGAATCTAATTCTTTTACAGAACGCTAGCTTCAAAGGAGTTTCGAAATACAGTTTTGAGCACTCTATGGCCTCCAAACACAAATGCAGAATGAAGGTTGGAAGTACCAATCCAAAGTATCTGCCACAGCTCCCAAGTGGTTTTTTTTTTTAAACAACAGATACTATTACACCAAAACAGCCCACTAAGAAATTTTCCATATTGCTTGCTGTGATTCAGAGCAGGGACCAGACTCAAGCTCCTCACCCAGAAACTCTCATGAAAAACCACAATAGCCCAGTTCTCTAGCCCAGTTTACAGGTGCTGCTGGCCATCAGGAAGCAGCAGCCACAAGTGCCAAACAAACCCCATGGCCCAGCTTACAACCAGTCTGTGTTGCAACAACAAGAACCAGACCAGGCCAGTCTGAGCCATGATGGACCCCAACACTGAACTTCCACTGACTTTCCCCCTCATTATAATGTTAAAAATCATGTTGGTGGGGTACATGGGTGGCTCAGTCAGTTAAGCATCTGCCTTCAGCTCAGGTCATGATCTTGGGATCCTGGGATGGAGCCCCAAGTCAGGCTCTCCCCTCAGAGAGTCTGCTCCCTCTTCCTCTGTGATCTCTCTTTACTCATTAAAAAATGAGTAAATAAAATCTCGAAAAAAAAACTTGTGCCCAGGGTAGAGATTTAACACGCTAATCAGACATGTAATGTATGACAAAACATGATCTCTAAGTGAGCAGGCACTGGTAAGTCCCCATCTTTACATGCTTAAATGTCACCCTTTCCCCCTTCCCCCAATCTCTTTAAAACTGTCCCTAACCTCTCCTTGAAGAGCCAGCCTGAGGACACTCTCCTTTGTGCTGTCTCCCTTGTGTTGGAAGTATAAGCCCCAATAAAGCTTTTCCTGGAACAGTTGTCAGCCCTCTTGTCAATTCTATTGCTTGGTGAGCCCAACGGGCCCACTCAGTAACATAAGGATGTGACTTCTAATAAAGAAAGTAGTAATAGAAAACTTTTAAATGCTTACAATGGGCCAGTTGTAAGCACTTTACATCTTTTTTCTTTAACTTTAATAATGATCCTACAAGGTAGGTATAATTATTAAACTCATTTTACAAATGAGAAAACTAAAATTCTGAGTTTTAGAAAAGAATTTGTCTAAGGTTGCATAATTAGTATGTGGTAGAGCTGCAATTCAAGATCAAGTGTGTCTGAGTAAACACCTTCTAGTACTTTTAATTCTATGCTTAATCTTATGGTTTGGTGAAGAATGGGACTGACAGATGAAAAATACAAAACAAAACAAAAGTATGGAGAAATTCTAAGTTTCTCCCCTTACCAAACACACCCTAAATCCTAGAAGAAGTTAGGTTTATGGATCAATGGGATTAAGATCTCTCTGGAGAGTGTAATCTTGTTCAGGTTTAATAATTACACACTTTAGATAATCACTTAATTTTTTTCTTCTTTCTTGAACACAGCCAGATTCTGGGGAAATTGAATAATCTGTTCTTGGCATCAAGTAGCGAGACAGACACATAAATGGCCAAAATATGATAAATGCAATTTTTTTCTGGTGAGCAATTTGATTACATTCTGACTATACTTTCCCTTTATATCTATAATGAACCCAAATTATAAAGAATACTGTATATAGAACAGAGGCTGCGGAGAAAATGGCAGAGTAGAAGGACCCAGGGCTCAACTCTTGCCATGTGGCCACTTAGAGAACACCCCATCAGCAAAAATAACCCAGAAAGTGATGCAAAGTCTGGCAGAACAGACTCTCCATAGCTGGATATAGACAAGAGGCCTCAGTGAAGCAGATCCACCCTCTCCAATGGCTCTTGGCAAGATCCCATCAAAGCAGTGCCGCAAGGTTGACACTGTACAAGCAGCCCAGACAAGGGCCAGCACCACTCCAAAGTGAGTCCTGCTCCAGGGAGGGGATGATAACCACACATGCCAGTCTGACTGCGACCCTAGCAGGGGGCTGGGGGCAGGCAGCTGGTCTGACTGAAGGCTCCACCCACCAACAAAAGCTTCTCAGGACAACACAGGGAAAGTGCCCTGCAGTTTGGTGCTACTTTATCTCAGGCAAATACCTGGTCTGACTCAACTCAAACTCAAGGCAGCCCTGGACCAGCCCACTAACAACACAGACACCAGACTCTACCCACAACAGGCAAAGAGCCACTACAGACTGTACTGAAGGCAAACACAGCTCTGCCATGATGGTTGGACACCCCTGTAGCAACACACAAAAGAGACACTGTGAAGCACCATTTTCTGGTGAAAGAGAGACACTGCACTGCAGGATCTCTTCTTCATAAAGCCACTACTTCAAGTGAGGGAGATGTAGCTTACTTTCCTAACACATAGAAACAGACACAGTAATAGATAAAAATGAAGAGACAGAGGAATATGTCCCAAATGAAAGAGCCAAACAAAATCATAACAAGAGACCTAAACCAAATGGAGAGAAATAATATATGTAGGATAGTGAATTTAAAGTAATACTTGTAAATACTCATAAGAATTGAGAAAGGAGTGCAGGACCTCCATGAGACCCTCCACCAAGAGATAGGGACCTAAAAAAGAACCAATTCGAGATAATGAACTCACTAAATGAAAATAAAAATAGACCACTTGGAATAAATAGCAAAGAAGAAGAAGCAGAATAGACCTGGAAAGTAATCAAGCTGAGCAGAAGAAAGGGTAAAAAATATGTAAAAAAGAGAATAGACCCAGGGAACTCAGTGACACATACCAAGCATAACAGTCTCATGATAGGGATCCTAGAAGGAAAATAATGAGGAAAGGGGGCAGATGATTTATTTGAAGAAATAATAGCTGAAAAATTCCTGAATCTGGTGAATGAAAGAGAAATCCAGGTCCACAGGCAGAGAGGATCCCCCAACAAAACCAACCCAAAGGGGTCTATACCAAGACACAAAGTAAATAAGATGGCCAAAAGTAGTGATAGAGAATTTTAAAAGCAGCAGGAAAATGGAAAGTAATTACATACAAGGGAAGCCCCATAAGGCTATCAGTGGGGTTTTCAGAAGAAATTTTGCAGGCCAGAAGAGAGCACCATGATATATTCAAAGTGCTAAAACAGAGAAAATCTACAGCCAAGAATACTCTATCCAACAAGGCTTTCATTCAGAATGGAGGGAGAGATAGAGTTTCCCAAACAAAAGTTAAAGGAATTCATGACCAGGAGCAAAACCAGACACATTCCCACACACACAATGCTATCAGCCTGTGGGTCCCAAATTGACAGTCCAGCCACCCTCCTGCCTGAGTCAACATGCATGGCCTGTCACCTGCTCAATGTCAAGTCAACACGTCCTCACGTCAGATAGGCAATGGCTCAAACTAACACCCTTCCCCTCAAATCCCAGACCCTGTGCTCAAGTTTGTGCACAAAAGTGGGCATAATTACAATAGCAGAATGAAGCAAACCAAATAGTGACACTAATCCTGTGGAATATATAATGGATAAAAGGAGCGTGGTAGGCTGAGAACATCACCGATTAGCACATCAAAGAACAATACATACAGCATGATCCTGGTTATAAAGAAACAAACCCGGGAAAAATAAAACAAGACAAAATCAGAGAGGGAGACAAATCATAAGAATCTCTTAATCATAGGGAACAAGCTCAGTGTTGCTGGAGGGGAGGGGAGTGAGGGGATGGAGTAATGGGCATTAAAGGGAGTATGTGATGTAATGAGCCCTGGCTGTTATATAAAACTGATGAATCACTGAACTCTACCTCTGAACCTAATAACACACTATATGTTAATTAACTGAATTTAAATTAAAAAAAAAAGAACCCCTTCCCCAAAAAGGAATACTTTATGTATGGGTAAATATTACACAATATTTAGATAGTACCAGCTAGTTGCTTAACTTTTAAAATTCAGTTTTATTGAGGCATATTTATAAAGCACACTCATTTTAAGCGTTCAGTGTAATGAATTTTTATGAAAGTACACATTTATGTAACTATTATCATATTCTGACTTCTGTTCTTTCCCATAATGTTTTTTGAGTTTTATTCATGTTGTGTGCATTAGGACTTCATTCCTCTTAATTGCTCAGTACTATTCCATTGCATGGATATACCATCATTTGGTTATTCACTTACCTGTTGAAGAATGCTTGCTCCTACTTTTTGGCTATTAAAAAATGAAGCTGCTACAATATCATTCTTTTTTTGATACATATTTTCATTTCTTTAAAGTAAAACCTACAGATAGAACTGCAGGTTTATGTTACATTTATGAGAAACTACTAAACTGTCTTCTGATTATACTACTCTACCTTCCTACATCACCAATATATTAGTTTTAGTGTACTATACCCTCTGCATCACTTGACATTGTTTGTATTTTAAATTTTATCCATGCTATAGGCTATATGGTGGTATCTTGTCATGGTTTTAATGCACATTTCTGTAACAAGTAAAGATTTTGAGCAACTTTAAATGGGCTTATTGTTCACTCAGATATTTTCTTTTGTGAATTGTCTATTCAGATCTTTTATTCATTTTTTAAAAATTGGGTTGCCTTTGTGACATTTTAAGTGTTCTTTAGAACTGTGGATACAAATCTTTTGTCAGAGATATGTACTAAAAGATTTTTCTCTCAGACTTTGTCTTGCCTATTTTCTTTTAAAAAAAAAGATTTTATCTTAGGGAAAAAAAAAAGATTTTATTTATTTGTTTGAAAGAGAGAGAGAGAATGAGCAGGGGGGAGGGGCAGAGAGAGAGAGAAAAGCTGACTCCCCACTGAGCAAGGGTGGGGGGAGGGGCATGCAGGGCTCAATCCCAGGAGCTGGAGATTATGACCTGAACTAAAAGCAGACAGTTAACCAACTGAGCCATCCAGGTACCCCTTCCTGCCTATTTTCTTAGCAGTGTCTTTTCAAGACACAAAGTTTCACATTTTCTTCTTATGGATATCCTACTGTTCCATCATCGTTTGTTGAAAAGCCCATCTTTTCCCCATTGAATTATACTGACATTATTGTTGAAAACCAATTGATCACATATGTGTAGGTTTATTTATCTAGACTCTGAAACTTACTATTTTTCAAAATGGGTTTAGCTACTCAACATCTTTTGCATTTCCATATAAATTTATTTATTTGTTTGTTTATTTTTAGAGAGAGTGAAGGAGAGTGCATGTGCATATGAGTGGGAGCAGTGAGGGGCAGACAGAGAGGGAGAGAGGACCTTAGGCATGGAGCCTGGGGCTCAATCTCACAACCCTGAGATCATGACCTGAGCCAAAATCAAGAGTTAGATGCTTAACTGACTAAGACACCCAGGCACCCCTCTATGTAAATTTTAGAATCAGCTTGACAGTTTGTATGAAAAAATCTGCCAGGGCTTTGACTGGGATTACATTACATCTCTACATCAAATCGGAGAGAATGTACTCTTAACAATATTAAGTTCCAATATTGAAGATGACATATCTCTCCATTTATTAAGTTTAATTTCCTTCAACATTTTCACTTTTTAGTGTCAGATATTGCATATATATGATTATCACTATGTATTTCAGTTTTTGATTCTATTATAAATGGTATTAAATTTTATTTTACAATTGCTAGTAGTATATAGAGATAAATTAATTTTTATATTGAACTTATCTCTGGCAACCTTGCTAAATTCACTTATCAATTCAAGTAGCTTTTCTGTAGATTCCTTAGGATTTTCTATGTAAATGATCATGTCATCTAAGAACAAATAAAGTTGAACTTGCCTCTTGCCAGTATGTATGTCTTTCCCTTTTTCTTATCTTACTGCACTGGCTAGGACATTGGGTACAATACTGAATAGAAGGAGTGAGAAGAGACATTCCTGCCTTATTTCCCATCTTAGTGGGATAAAACCTTTAGTCTTTCACCACTAAGTATGAATATTCATGTTAGCTTTACAGAGATGGCTATTCAGATTTATTATTTTTCTTCTGTCAGCTTTGATAGTAAGTCTTTCAAGGAATGTTTCCATTTTATCTATGCTGTCAAATCTATTGACATAAAGGTGTCCATAATGTTCTCTCATTATTATTTTAATACACATAGAATTTGTCGTGAGTTCTCCTTGATATTGGTAGTTTGTGTTTTCTCTTTTTTTCTTGATTGGTCTAGTTACAGGTTTATCAATTTAAGTAGGTTTTTCAGAGAAAATAGCTTTTGATTTTACTAATTTTCTTTATTGTCTTTTATTTCTTTGATTTCAAGGCTACTTGAAATCCTTTTTACTTACTTGGGATTAATTTGCTCTTCTTTTTCTAGTTTCTTAAGGTAAAACCTTAGATCATGGATTTTAAAGTTCTTCTGATACAAACATCTAAAGCTATGATGTTAATTCTAGGCACTATTTTAGCTGCATTCTACATTTTCCAATTTCCCTGTGATTTTTTTTTAAAGATTTAATTTATTTATTTGACAGGCAGAGATTACAACTAGGCAAGAGAGGCAGGTAGGGAGAGAGAGGAGGAAGCAGGCTCTCCGCAGAGCAGAGAGGCCAATGTGGGGCTCGATCCCAGGACCCTGGGATCCTGACCTGAGCCGAAAGCAGAGGCTTTAACCCACTGAGCCACCCAGGTGCCCTCCCTGTGATTTCTTCTTTGATTCATGTGTTATTTAAAATATATATTGTTTAATTTCCAAGTATTTGGGTACTTCCCACCATCTTTTTGTGATTGATTTCCAACTTAATTGTCCTGTGTCAGAGAACATTGTCTGATTTCAGTTATTTAAAGTTTATTGACTTGCTCCGTGGCCCAGGATATGATCTTTGTTAGC